>CM076570.1:830543943-830701144 GCA_034641835.2 Pinus albicaulis
GTAGGGGCTACAAAAAATGGTGATTCACTGGACGAACTCAGAGCCTCTGCTGATGGTTAGTCTTAGCGGGGGGAGGGAGGGGCCTATGCTAACTATTTTCTTTTACCTTGTGGTTGACATTTCCTAGCCTTTGGCATCTAGCTGGGTTGCTCAATTTTCTGGTCTACTTGGGCGCGATTCAACCAAATTCATTTCTTCAGGTCTCAGGAATGGAAGGGTTGGAGAACTCCAGGCGGCCACAGGGTCTGGTACGATTATTTTGTCCTCATCGTGTTGCTCCGCTGCCAGCGAACCTCTCGATCTCGGCGGAGTCACTGCCTAGGAATCGTGAACGTTGCTTCGCTGCCAGCGAGCCTGGTCAGTACCCCGGCGGAGTCGTTACATTACCTCTCTGCGCAGGAAGCCTTTCTCAATCCTTTACCCTTTATTAGTGTGCTATTGCACTTATTTTGAATGTGCCTGAGGCACTTATTTAGATGTGCTCATGGCACTTATTTTAGATGGCAATTTAGCCTGGGCGGATGAGGGATCCCGACTTATTTTGCTTGCAGAGAGGTTTTTCCTGGTCTGGTATGAGGACTTTGGTTTTTCCCAGATACCCTGTCGTAGCATAGAGTACCTCTTTTCCCTTCTGGTCCGGTTACCATTTACCCTGCATTTTCTTTTGTGGACGCCCTCTCAGACTGGCGAGGTAAGCTTTCCCGCTTGATGACTCAAGCTCCGTAATGTGCTACCTTTAGGTGCAGAGAACAAGCAAGCTTTTGCTGCCTTTGAGTTTATCGGAAAAGGCTTTCCATCAGCGTAGAACCTGTTGCAGTATGCCAATTTGCGTGGCTCTAACAAATCCTTCCTTAAGCTTTTATTTCATTTTATTTTATTTTATTTTATTTATTTATTTATTTATTTATTTTTATTTTTTGAAACAAAGGTGAGACAAGGAACTATGGTACAAAATAAGACAGCCCTCCAAGGGCTGCTAAGTGAAATAGTGTTTGAGGTCATGCCCGTTTACCGGGAGGACCTCGACTCGTCCATCAAGGGTTTGCAATCTGAATGTGTGTGATCCTATCTTTTCATTAATTTGGAATGGGCCTGTCCAAAGTGCTTGGAACTTGGCATGCTTCCCCTTTTCCTCATGGGCTTTATCCCACTTAAGGACCAGGTCTCCTACTTCAAAAATTTTGTTTCCCGCGGACTTTTTATCAAACCATCTTTTGATTCGGCTCTGATGGATGGCAAACTTTTCCCGGGTCTTTTGCCTTTCTTCCTCCAATTTCAGCAAGGTGTCGATTCGGTTTTGCAAGGTGGGACACGGGGTACCATGACACTCTTGGGACAGTTGGAGAGCCGGGAGAGATAGATGAGAAGGTAGAACAGCTTCTTTTCCATACACGAGGAAAAATGGGGAGGTGCCTAAAGAAGATTTGGGAGTAATACGGTCAGCCCACAGTGCATTGTGAAGGGCATTGTGCCAGTTGCGCTGGTGGGATAGCAGAGTCTTCTTAATAATACGGATAAGGTTCTTGTTGGTGGACTCAGCTAATCCATTTCCCTGGGGATAGTAGTTTGCAGAATGTTTCAGAATGATACCATTTTCCAACGCAAAATCATATAATTTAAAAGATGAGAAATAAGTCGCATTATCAAAAACTAAAGAAGTCGGAACGCCAAACCTGGTCATGATGGAATGCGTGAAGAATTCTATTACCTCTTGATCGTTGATTCGACGTAACGGTGTTGCCTCGACCCACCTGGTGAAGTAATCAGTGGCCGTAAGGATATACCGATGTTGTTTAGAAGAGTGAGGTGTGATTTCCCCAATTACATCCAAACCCCATTGTTGGAAAGGTTCCTCTACTGCTACTGAGAGTAGTGGTGCGGCTGGCCATGCTTCTCGGTTGGCGAACTTCTGGCACTGAATGCATTTCCGAACATATGCATGCGCGTCTCTAAAAAGAGTAGGCCATTAGTATCCTACACGCATTATCTTATGGGCAGTGGTATCTACGTAAAAATGACCTCCAGCTGGTCCATCATGCAGCTCAGTTAAGATTTTCTGTGCTTCGTCAGTTTCCAAGCAGCGTAACAGGACCCCATCGTGGTTTTTCTTGAACAACTTACCTTGGATCAGTTGGTGAGATGCGGCTTTTAGTCTTATTGCGCGTTTTTGTTGGGCAGTAAGAGCAGGGTCCATTGTGCCTTGGGCCAAATATCTTGAAATGTCCAAATACCAAGAAGGGCTATTTTGTTGAGGCACATGGTCGCTCTGATACATGTCGATCTCTCGTTCCCAACATTCTTCTTCAATTTCATGAGCGCTTGCAGCCTCTGCGGCCATTTGGCATAAGCCCTGTCCTTTAACGGTATGTGCCGGCTTAAACTCTAAATCGTACTCTTGCAAACAAGCCACCCAGTTGCCCCGCCTTTTGCCTAGCTCTTGCTGCACGAACAGTGAGCGAACCGCTGGATGTGGCACAAAAACCGTGACATGATTTTTCAAAATGTAGGGCCTAAAATGTTTTACCGCCTTGTAGACCGCATAAGCTTGTTTCTCGATTTCTGGGTAATTCAACTCAGCTCCTTGTAAACCAGTGCTCATGAAAGAAATGGGCCGTTCATCGTTGTTATCATCTTTCTATGTGAGGACAGCCGCAAGCGAGGAGTCTGAAGCGAAAGTGTACAGGATGAAACCTTTATCAAAATCTGGACTTTGGAGGGAAGGAGTTTCAACTATAGCCCTTTTGATTTTATCGAAGGCCTCTCTCTCTGGGGAATTCCATTGGAATACAGCATTCTTTTTAATCATTCCTTGCAGTGGTCTGACTATCTGCGTGAAATCTGAAATGAATTTACGAACAAAATTAATTTTCCCCAGGAAGGATTGCATCGCTTTCTTGTTGCTTGGGGGAGGAATCTGAGCGCTGGCTTTAGCCCGTTCTGGATCAACCACAATGCCTTGCTTAGTGATAATGTGGCCTAGCAAGTTTCCCTCTGCCACAGCGAAAACTCTCTTTTTAGGGTTCAGCGATATTCCGTACCTCCTGCACCTCTCGAAGATTTGCTTGAGGTGGCATAAATGATCACCCCTGCATTTTGAAAATACAGTAACATCATCCAAATAAACCACCACGCTCTGCCCTATTAAACCATGGAAGGCTATATCCATCGCTCATTGGAAAGTTTCCCCTGCATTGATCAAGCCAAAGGGAATGCGTCTGAAAGCGAAGGTTCCCCATTTTGTCCAGAAGGTGGTTTTCAGTCTGTCTGGTTCAGCTACCAGCACCTGGTTATAGCCGGAGAAGCCATCCAATAGGGAGAACATCTCAGATCCAGATACAGCTTGTAATATCTGTTCCATGGGGGGCACCGGGTAGTTGTCTTTGTTTGAGGACCGATTCAGATTACAGAAATCTACACACAAGCGGATCTCACCAGACTTCTTTCGTACGGGTACCAGATTCGACACCCACGTGGAGTGACGAACTTTGAAAATAATGCGCGCATCCAAGAGCTTCTTAAGTTCCTTTAGAATCATTGGCTCCAAAGCTGGATGCACTTTTCTGAGTTTCTGTTGGAAGGGTTTAACGGCTTCCCTCATGGGTATTACATGTTGAATGATACGGGTATCGTATGTACGTAGATCTTCATATGTCCAAGCAAATACATCACGATACTTCCGGAATAACTGGGTGAAGGCCCGTGCCTCTTCATCACTGCAGTCTTTGCCAAGGTTAACGAACTTCGGGTTCTCCTCTGATCCCAATTTCACTTGCCGATGTGCCAATATGAAGCTTTTCACTTTGGTGTTCAGAGGCCTGCGGAATCGGTTTTGCAGATCAAAAAGCTTTTCTAGTGACACCACCCCCTTGGGCATAATGTTCTCTTTGCGTTCATCATTCTCTTTCTGTAAAGCATGCTCATGTTCTTCCTCATCTATCGCCTCGTCCTTGAATACTTCAGCATTGCACATAAAGTCCACAATCTGTTGATCATCGTTAAAAATGCGTAAATTAGAAATGTTGTCTGGCACAGAGGGTTTATATACAACTTCAATAGAAAAACCGTCCCTTAAGGGGGTAAACCTAGCAGCAGCATTAGCAAGAGTATCATCTGCTGCGTTGTGCATTCTAAGAACAGATTTAATCCCAAATGCATCAAAAGCAGAAATCAATCACCATACCTCTTGTTGATACGCCTTTAAATGTGGCGATAAACATTGAATAGTGTTGCGTACCTAGCGACTAATAATTTCAGAATCTCCAATTACCTGTAAACATTTTACCTTCAGATCCAGCACCTTCTTAAGTCCGAGGATTAATGCCTCATATTCAGCAGTGTTATTGGTGCACTGAAACTCTAAACGGCATGAGACTAAGAACTTGTTTTTGTGAGGGTCAAGCAATATGCAACCCACGCCAGCTCCGTCATGAGTCTTGGAACCGTCATAATACAAGGTCCATAGGTCACTTTCCGGCTCCTTCAAAGTAATAGGTTGCGGAGGGGTTTCTGTTGTTCGTGAGATAGGGGTGACTTGTTCTTCCGCGACTAATGCTAGTTCAGATTGGACCTCGGGGCCTACGGGAGACTGAGGGGGTTGGTAGCATCCGAATATTGCTTCCAGAAAGCACATGCCAAGCTCTTCTTGTGCGAAGCTGATAGGTTCATTAACGGCATCCAAATCAGTGACGGTGTGTTTCATATAAGGTTCACTTTCTACCCTGATTTGATTATTCCGCCCCTTGTAACGAAGCCGCAAGTGGGACCAGTCGGTGGCGAAGTAGCCTTGTAACTTGCTGGACCAGTTCCTACTAAGCAATAGTCCGTATTCTTCCGGGATATCGACAATCACAATGTCAATGCATTGATGGACCCTAGAGTCTGATGACAAGCGGATAATGACATTGTTCAACTCTCCTACGGTTGGTACTTGTGATCTATCGAGTTGTATGATTTTTGCATCAGTTTTCTCCGGGCGAATGTTAAGCTTCTTACACACAGATAAAGGCATGACTTTTGTAGAGGCACCGGAGTCGACTAGATAGTTGTGGACATTGAAGTTAAAAATCTCGAAGGACAAAAGGAAAGGAGGCGTGGATCCTCTTGATTTGATATTGATGGCGTTTACTATGGACTATACATCTGGACCGGCTTGCACAGACGTGTTGCTCACAGTCTTCGTACCTGAAGTATTTGTGAAAGCCTTTAGAATGAGTTCTCTTTGGTTGGTAATGCGAGCCAGCTCATAGAGAGAAATGTTTGCCCTTGTTTTCTTCATATATTCAATAATGTTATAGCTAGACTCTGGTTGAGGGCTAGGCTCAGTGGTCTTAGTGGGTTCCGTCGGAAACTTGCTCTTTTGACTAGCTCGGGTAGTGTTGTTGGTGGGCTTCTCCGGAGCAGATTGTTTTCTGTTTCCTGGGGGCAGAATTTTCCTTAGAAAAGCCCTTTTCTTGTCTTCATAAGATTGCTCGGGAATGGGTCCTTTGCTCCTTAGACTATAATTCCGCACGGGCTGATCTTTGGGGGTATCTGCCATGTTGATATCAATGGAGGTAAGGTTGTCCCCACCTCGGATTATGTCAAAAGCAAGGATAGAAGATCCTGGTTCTTTGTTAGAGGGTGGATCCTCATCGTGATCTAAAACATCATCCTCCGTCACATCTCCTGGAGTTTGGTCATCTAAAAGTTGATTAACTACTGCTGTCATGCTGCCAACCCATTGAGGGCACGTTTTTTCAGAGTGGGCAGCTTGGTGGAACGAGTAGAAGTTGTCTTTCCCTATCTCTTCCACATTGAGAGCAGCATTTGTGTTAGACGGAGGTCTGTTAGTGTTGGGATTACTTTTTCTGAAGAAAGGTTTGGGTGGTTTAGTGCTAGTTGTGGCTTCTGTGCCTTTTCTCCTTAGGTCAGTGACTTCGTTCATTAAATGCTTGAGCGTTTTTGCCATGCTATCAAAGTCAAATGCATCCCTATCCCTATCAGTGGTCTTAGGAGTGGAGGATTGACCACTTTTTGTGTTAGGCTTGTGATCATCTCTCCCTTCATGATCGATGGCTCCTATCGAAAGCATGTCTTTCTCTACGGCAAGAGCAACCTCATAATTAGCCGTAAGGGTAGCGCGGGCTTCACGTTTGACGAAAACGGCAATGTCTCTAGGTAGGGCCTTGGTATAGTAGTCAATAGTGATTGAGTCATCCAACGCTAGGTTGGGGGGAAATTTCTGCAGTATGGTAGCGAAGCGTTGGTTGAAGTCCTTAACATTTTCCTTTTTATGACACTTGATGGTGCTCAATTCAGTGAGAAGCATGGAAGGGGTTTTATCTTCTGAAAACTTATGCAGGAACGTGCGACGGAATTGGTCCCATGAAGTGATAGAGGCACTGGGGAGAGAGCGGTACCATGTGGCTGCCTTGTTTTCGAGGGTATGGGGAAACAGTCGACATGCGACATCATCGGACTGGACTCTCATGATTTGCAGAGCCAAATAGAGGCTGCTGATATGATCTTCAGCTAAGGTGCCTTTCTCAGGGTCGAACTTAGGGAGATGTTTCTCTGGATGTCTAGGCAGATTCTGGAGCGGACCTAGAAGATTTAATGGGGATTGAGCCATCCAGGCTAGGGGTTGCACTCTCCTAGCCCGCTGGTGTTGCCTAAAATCATGTTCAGATTCACTTCCCGAACGTAAGACCGATGCTTCTGACTCGTGACGGGAGTGTTCGTCTTGGTGTCTCCCACGGTGCAGAAAATATCTAAGATATCCCAAGTTGTGTACAGGGGGCCTCATTGGGTTTCGTTGATGATTGCGAGCTTGGTTTCCTTGACCTCGGCCCCTATCTCCTCTACCTCCAGCCCCTCGGCCTCTATTTCCTTCTTCTTCATTTCTGCGAGCTCTATTCATTTCTCCTTCATTTCTACGAGCCCTATTCCCTCCGTCTACATTTCCTCGGCCTCTGTCTCCCTCACCATCCCCGGGTGGGGGGTGTGCCTGGTTGTTGTTTTGTCGAGTCTGGTTAGGCTGGGAGTCGGGGAAAGGCTCGGTGTCAGCAAATTCTTCACCCTCTTGGAGAATCGGGTTATTTTCTTCAACATCATTTGCGAGGTCTTCCAACATGAGATTTACGAGCTCGGGTATGGTACTCGCAAGGGCACCGTTTTCGGTGATGTTCTCGGGCGGAGTTCTAGTATGGGCAAGGTATTCCATGATTGGAGTAAACCGTAAGTTGTTGATAAGATCGGGGGCAGCTGGGCGCACGGCTCTCAACTGCGCCCTAGTGATTTCAAAATATCGAGTCTCCCTCTCTGGAATATCTTCTAGAGGAGGAGGGACAGTTTCATTTTTTATGACCTCCCCTACGGGAGTTTGTGATGGGATGTTCGTTGTGTGCTGGGAGGCTGCCATTCAGGCCCTCCTTTTAGCGCCAATTCTGTTGACGGGAAAATTGGTCCGGCCAACAGTAGGGGATCTCCCCGGTAGAAAGTCCCAATTAGACCTTAAACCGTTTGGAGTAGGGATCCCGTCCGGGGTGTGGGTCCGGCTACCACTTAAGATGACTTTCCTTCGGTCTCAAAAGAACCTGTTTGAACCTGCGGACATACACTTACGCACATGATACAGAATATAGGATTGATGTATTAAACACGAATCAAACACTATGCGTAGCAAGATTACAGAAAAAGCACGTACACCTCAAGAGATGTCATTAGCAACACATATTTTGTGGGGTAATGCTTGTAAGGTAGTCTGATCACAAAAGAAATAGTTCTTTATGATAAGATACCTCTTTACTTCCTGAAAGATAAAACGAAATGCTAACAAAATAGTTCATTAACATTCATTAATAGAACAGATGATAAAATGAACATCATTGATACAACACAGATAGCCATGACGCATAAATGATGACATGAAGAGTGCAGCTTCATTAATCATAGGATGTTCTGAAACTGTACAAGGAATACACAGAGTGTTTGCACAACAAAACACATCATAACCATAGGGTGTTTTAACAAGAATCTATATTCATATGCTCAAGTGTATAATCTTTCAATACAATTCCATGTAGCTATTGAGTTTCCAAAAAAGAAAAGCCTTTGTATCTTTCCCCGTAGGGAGTTTTATAGCACCAAACTTGCCCTTTGGGCTTCCCGACTTTTCGCTTGCCTGCCTGTTGAGTTGCCTCGTGACCTCGAAGAGATTGCGACTTGCGACCTATCTGGTATGCGTGACTTGCGACCTGGGTAGGCGGTGCGACCTGGGACCTATCCTGTTGGTGCGACTTGCGACCTAGCTCTAACTGCTGCTCATGACTTGCTGCTACCGGGCTGTGGAGATGGATGCGTAATGTTAATGTCTGGGACATCAACCTGTTGCTCCTTGAGAAAATCCTGCCATGTCCAGTACTCTGCCGCTCTGGGGGAAACTAGAGGAACCTCCTCCTTCAATCGATGCATACATTCCAACGCATTTGGTACTAATGTTTCCCTTTTCTGTGCGATTTTATTTGAAAGCGAGGCAAGCTTGGTATAAATCCGCGCTGGAGTAGCAATAAACTGACTCAGATGCTCTTGAGATGCTGAGGGCTCAGGATCAGCAGCGGCTTGCTTGATAGGCTGCAAAAATGTTTGGATGTCCTGATCCACTTGTTCCCAGCTTTTCTCTTTGCCCAATGCCCCAAGCGATGGAATGTGGTGCAAAGTATGCATTGAGTCGATACCACTGATCAAGTGGTCGTATGAGGACATTACTCTGTCCAGGTCCTTAGATAGTTTGTCTTTAGATTGCATCGCCATGCGGAGCTGAACCTTTGCATCCTGCGTGTGAATCCAGTCCCTCTTAGGCAAATTTTCAGGTGCCTGAGGGTACTGTATCGTCCAGCCCATCATCCTGTCTAAGGCCTGTGAAGCCTCCCTGAGCTGCTCGTGTCTTTGCCTGGTTTCCGCTCATGCTCTGGCCAGTGGGGTGACTGTTTGTTTGATGGTGAACATTTCACCATACACCTTCCTCATGGTCACTTCCAACACTTCACACTCCTTGAAAATGGCCAGCGGGACTTCATTTACCGATGGAGTCTGGTTTCGAAGTTGTTGAACTTCTGCTTGCAATTATGCTTTCTCTTGCTCTACTCTCTTCTAGTGTTGTTCAGCCGCTTGCAGTATATTTTGTAGAGAGACTATTTCTCTACTCATTCGGGTTACATTCTCTTCCGTAGCTGCGGCGAAAGCAGTACCCGCTGATGCTATCATTACAGGATTAGTCCTGGTATCAAGGACTATGTCTTTGCCTGTTGCAACTGTGGATGTGGCAGAGGGACTTTGCGCCAGTGACCTCCTCTTCTCTTGCTGAATTTTGAAAGAAAACTGGTTGAATGTGAGTCTGGTCAGGTCAAACACATCTTCTTCTTGTCCTTGGGGTGACCTAATGTCGGAGAGCTTGGTACTGCCCAAAGGTATATCGAGGGGAGTCACCTCGAGGTCGTCCAGCATGTCATCCTCCCTTTCTTCTGTGTTCTTTTCTTATTCTTCCTTTCTTCGGCGTTCAGCTTCTGCTGCCGCTTCTATTTCGGCTTTCTTCTTCTACTCAGCTGCTGTAGCCTGTTCGGCTTTCTTTTGGCGTTCAGCTTCTGCTTTGTCCAGCTATGCCTTAAGTGCCCGTTCTGCTGCGGCCTGTGCCTCCTTGCACTCTTTTTCTTTCCTGACCTCTTTGGCCTGCTTCTTCTTTTGTGTTGCTGTTGCACTCTTTTGGCACGCTTCTTCATCCTCTTTTATCTTTTTCTCTCTTTCTTGCTGGGCTTTTGCCTCTGCTTCCTTTTGTTTGATGGATGGAGTAAGCCCTGTGTTAGTTCGAGATTTCTTGAGTAAAGAGGAAGAGGAACCTCCTAACTGATGACTTATGTCTTCTAAGCTCTGATCGTCTGGGTCTTCCTGGACCACATCTGCTCCTGGAGCGATTTTTCTTTCAGCATTATACCAGTTTCTTCTCTCATCTTCCGCCGGGCGCTCAAGATGCTGATAAGTCCACTTGAAGTTAGCTCTCAGGCAGTGTTCAGGAACTATTTTATCTGGGTCATAAGTTCGGTGTTCAAGCGCCCCGAGATGGTAGCTCCTCATTGCTTCTGCTTCTGCTGCTACTTCCCTGAAGTCTTTAACTGTGTGTGCACCAATGGTGAGGGGTAGCGTGGGCCACGACTTCTTTTTGCCTTTAGACAGGATGTTGGAGAAGCTGTGCGACATTTGAAAGCATACCTCCTGAATAAGCATTTTTTCTGTAACGAAGCGAGGCATAGCATGTGGTGCCTTGTAAGTTCCAAAGACTCGGATGAAGGTGTATCCAGGGAAAGGGAACCAGTATGCCACTTTGACTAGAGTCTCCTTGGCCCGCCAAGACATGCAGGGGGCGTCTTGGCCAAATAAATGTCTGTACAGAGAGGGCATAAATACTTGGGAAATATGATCTATATCCTGTTTGTATTTGGACTCCCAAAATACCTTGATTTGTAGATGAATTGCGCGCGACTGCTCGGAATCCTAGTTGTGCGCCCATCCCTCAAACTGAACTCTGGCGCAGACAGCATCTAGTAGGTAAGAGGCCATGTAAAATTCGGCAGGCATTCCTTCATCTGGTGCCAATGCCGCGTTCAAGTTGGTCTGCATTGAAGTCATCAATATGCCTGCCCAATTGAAATGGGTGCCATATGTTTTCACGTACTCCATGATAGTAGCCCAACTGCAGCTGAAAGTGGAGCAATCTGGGCGTTCGTAAAGTCTGCAAAGCATGGCGGCAACCAATTTGTAAACCTTCCTTAGGCTCGCGACTGGGTATTCTTGGTCTTTCTTGACCTTGAACTTCTCGGGCTCCTCCCACCATTGTCTAATAGTATCAACTATCGGAACTGCGTGAGCAATAGCCCATTCTTGAGAGAAATGCTCATCTGGGCAAGGCAGTAGTAATAAACGTGAGCATCTGCGCCTACCAGCGTAGCGAAAGCTCTGCCCTTGCTATCCCGGATCATAAAATTTTGGGGGTCCGTCTTTTGTATGATCCAATATATAACCTCTGGACATGGGAATATGGCTGGATGCGCCCCTGCCAGATGTAGTTTGGACTTCTTCACCGCCAAGTATATTTCCCGGTCTGGGAGATCTTCTGGAAATTCCTCTTCCGATATGGCGAAGTCATGATATAATTGGTACCATCTCATGCTGTCGTCTTTTGTAAACGTGCATAGTGTATCTCTGTATATTGGGGGTGGGGACACGACTTCCAGCTCATCAATCTCTTCCATTATTTTCTTGCCCTTCCTCCGAGATAGCGGGGGCGCCATGTCACTAGAATCTGATAACACAGGTATGCACTCTATGTCTTCTTGGATTTCACCTGTCAAATTCATAAAGGAATCCCACGATAAGAACGACATGGTGATAAAAACCAGTTACAATTTAGTGATGAAATTTAATTGTGCCACATGCAAAACTGGGCTACTGGGTCGCTGGGTCACGGATTGCAAGAACAGAGTCCGGGCGCGACCTTGCGACCTCGCGACCAGGTCGCAGATCCCTGGAAAATTTGGAATATCCGACCTTGCGACCTCGCGACTAGGTCGCTAGGTCGCAGGGTCGCAAAATCCCAGAAATTGGAGAGAATGTGACTTGGCGACCTCGCGACTAGGTCGCTGGGTCGTAGGTCGCAATATGACTTGCCCGGGGGTTTACGCACGCGCAGCCTTGAACCTCCTTTTCTCCCTTCTCTTGAGGATTTACAAGTTGGCTGGGTCCAGGTGGAGCTGTGGCAATGTTTTAATAGCAAGGGATGATGCCATGAAGGTGTGAATCAGAAAAACAGTGAGGTTTGTACAATTATGTAGAAAACAGATTCATAAAACCCTCAGAAACATAAAGCTCAGTCAAAAGACAATTTAAAGACCTAAGGGGAGATGGGTTTGGTAAGAAAAGCATCAAAACGGAAACAACAGGAAGAAATGGCAACTTACCCGGGAAAAACGCGCCAGTTGAGCTATCAGAGGCGTTTTCTTACAAATCGCTGAATGTGTAAAATGTGACCTGCGACCTTGAATGTGTAAAATGCGACCTGCGACCTCCCTTATATCGAAAGTCGCACGTGCGTAATAAAATGCGCGGGTCGGCGGGTCGCAATTTGATTGGTTACGGAGTTTGCGACCTTGCGACACGGGGTCGTTGGAGTGTACTTTTTACGAAAATTGTATAATTGCGACACAGCGACCGACCTGGGGTATTGGGTATTGAGTCGCATTTTCCACTAAATTTGAGAGTTGCGACCAGGGGCAGAGGTCGCTGATGATTTTCTCCATTGTTTAACTTTAAACTTGGCGACTCGGCGACTTAGCAGTTTCTCTTTAGTTTTAGGGGGCTCCAAAAATCTGAAATGGTGGTCTTTTTTGGAGGGTGTTGTAGGGGCTACAACAAGGGGCAAATGTTTCATCGTATTCAAGTCCTTCGATTTGTGAATATCCTTTGCAGAAAAGTCTAGCTTTGTTCCTGATTACCTGTCCTTCTTCGTTAAATTTATTTTTGAATACCCATTTTGAGCCTATGACATTTTTCTCAGTGGGTCTAGGCACTAGTTCCCAAGTATTATTTTTCTCAATTTGGTCCAATTCTTCATTCATAGCATTCACCCAAGACTTGTCCTTGCTGGCTTCTTCAAATTTCTTTGGCTCTATTTGTGTGACATGGCTATGTATACCTCTGAGTTTGTTTTGTTAGCTACCTTCCTTTTTGGACCCCTATATCTTGTATCAGTCTGATATTCAGGATGGTTCTTATGAGTATATCTTGAGGAAGCTTTAGAACTCAACTCTGTATCTTCTGTTGTCTTGCTTGTTTCCTCATCATCTTGGTTTTCTTATTCATGGTTGTCTGATGGACTACAGCAGTCTGTATCCCTTGTATTGTTTGGAAGTTCTTCATCAAATCTCACATCAATGCTTTGTACTATTTTTCAAAGAGCCTTGTTGTAGCACCTGTACCCTTTGCTTTTGGATGCATATCCTAGAAATATTCCTTCATCTGCTCTTGCATCAAATTTTCCAAGATTTTCATCATTATTCTTTATGTAACACTTGCTGCCAAAGATTTTGAAATGTTTGATTGAAGCTGGCTTTCCATGCCACAGTTCGTAGGGAGTCTTGTCACTGCTTGGCCTTAAGTGAGCTTTATTAAGGATATGTACTGCTGTGTGCACTGCTTCTGCCCAGAAGGTTTGAGAAATATTATTCTCTTGCATCATGGCTCTGGAAATTTGTTGAACAGATCTGTTTTGTCTTTCTGCTACTCCATTCTGCTGAGGTGTCCCTGCAATAGTAAATTGTTGTTTTATGCCATGTTCATTGCATAGGTCGGCAAAGTCATAATCTATGAATTCACCTCCTCTGTCTGATCTGATGCATTTCAGTTTGCATCCTGTCTGGTTTTCTGCTAAAGCTTTGAATATTTTGAATTTTTCCAGAGCTTCCGATTTATAATTGAGAAATGCAACCCATGTCATTCTGGAGAAATCATCTATTATCAACATGAAGTATGATTCTCCACTTGGCGTTTTAGTTCTTGCAGGTCCGCACAGGTCCATGTGCACAAGTTGTAGAGGTCTTCTTGTTGATAACTCATCTTTGGCCTTAAATGATGTACGGGTCTGTTTACCCAATTGACAAGATTTGCATATGGTATTAGAAGGCCTTTTTATTTCTGGCATGTCTCTGACTGCTTTCTTTTTGCTCAGTCTGATGATATGATCGAAGCTGAGATGTCCCAATCTCCTATGCCATAACCATGAATCCTCAAGTTTGCTAAGATGGCATGCTTCATCTTCCTCTTTCACAATGTAAACATTGCTCTCTGTTCGAACACCTTTGAGCAGAGTCTTACCTGTGGTGCTTGATCTGACTTCACAATCTTGTGCTCTAAAAAGAACTTCACAGCCTTTGTCACACATATGACTGACACTTAGTAAATTTTCTTTCAGCCCATCTACAAATAGTACATCTTGGGCCTTTCCTCTGCCATTTTCTATGTTGACTGAGCCTTTTCCCTTGATCTTACCTGATTTATCATTGCCAAAAGTAACATTGCCAAATTTCTTTTCATCAAGAGTTATAAACTTGTTTTTGTCTCATGTCATGTGTTTAGAGCAGCCAATGTCCAAATACCATTGGCTTTTCAGATCTTGAGCAGTTAGAGCAAAGTCACACTTATTCACCTTCTTTATCCACTGGAGGCACCCTTTTGTTGGGTATCTTTTGTGAGGTGATGAACTACATCTTCTTAGAGGACATTTGGAAGGTATATGTCCAACTTGATTGCATACACAACATTTTATCATAATTTGTGTAGAATTATGAGTATGAACAGAATTTCTTTGATTCATAAACCTTCTTGAGGTGTTAAACATCAATCTTTGTCCATACTTTCTACACTCAATGATTTTATGGCCAAATTCCTTACAATAAAAACAGTAACCATAGAAACTATTTGCATACCTGATGTAAGGTTGTCTCTTCCATTTGTTTGCTGGGGGAAGTCTCTTCAATGTTTGCATCTTTTTCTGGTTTGAATTACTCCTTCTTGAAAGACAATATGCTGCAATGTGTCCCAGCTTGTGGCAGACATAACAAGTGGCATTCTTCATAGGAGGGAAGAATCTCCTTTGATGGCTTCCAAATTTTACATACTCATGGATCTTAGTATTTATTACTTTCTTTGCTACTAGTCGTTTCTTCTGATATTTGTCTTCCTTATTACAGGTTTCTTCTTTTGTAGGAATTGTTTGAGCTGCTTTATCATTCTTCTTTGCTTTTACAAAAATAATCTCTCTGTCAACCTTTTCTTTGCTTTTACTCGATTCTCCTTCATAGCCTATTCCAGTTTTTATCATAGGATATCTTTGAGCACCCAAAATTTCATTTAACTTACTAGAGCTTGTTGTTTGAGAAGAGTTTATAACCACTTTCCTTTGAGCATTTTCTAATTTCTTCCTGAGACATACTACTTCTTCTTCCAACTTTTCTTGTTCTTGAGTTTTTTCTTTGATTTGCTTAAGTAATATGTCTTCTATCTTCTTGGCTTCTTCAAGCTTTATCTTTAGTTGCATCAGGACTTCTGAATTATGTTCTTCTTGTACATACTTGAGGAGAATGTCCTTTTGTTTTCTGCATTTCAGTTTGAGTCTATCAATCTCTTCCAGAGCACTTCTTAGCTCCCCCTCAAGGTCAACTTCACCTTCTTCTTCTCCATCTTCTAGCAAGAGACCTTCAAGATCTTCTATAGCCATCAATAAAAATTCAAAGGTTCCATCTTCACTTGAGAGTTCATCTGAATCTTCAGATGTACTGTTGTCTTGTTGAGCATAGAAGGATTTTCTGCTGAACTTCTTTCCTTTCTGCCAGTTCTTTGATTTATTTTTCTCTGACTCTTGAGGCTGATTTCTTACTTTCTTGTGAGGACACTTAGCAGCATAGTGTCCAAATCTTCCACAGTTAAAGCATTTGAAGGGGAGTTTACCTTTGTATTTACCTGAGCCTCTATCCAATTTCTTGACAAACTTTGCCTTTTCTTCATCCGAGCAAGAGCATATGTCTCCCTCTTCTTCTTTCTTCTTTTCTGTTTTAAAGGCTGCTTCCCTCGTACTTGGCTTCTTCTGTGGGAGCCTCATTTCATAGGCTGTTAAATTTCCAAGTAGCTGGTTCATGGTCAAGTTCTCCCAATTAGTTGTTTCTTCTATTGCAGACAACTTTGGATTAAACCTGGATGGAAGAGATCTTAGAATCTTTTGCACAATTATACTTTCTGGCATTTTTTCTCCAAGAGCTTTCATATTGTTAATAATTTCTGCAGCTTTTAGGAAGAAACTGGTAATGTCTTCATCATCATTCATTTTTAAGTTCTCAAACTGGGCTCTATAGACTTGAAGTTTGGCAGTCTTTACTTTCTTGTCTCCCTCATGTATGTTCTAAAGAGTATCCCATATTTCTTTGGCAGAGTCTTTGTGCATTACTTTAATAAACTCTGCTTCACATAATCCATTCAAGATGGCATTCATGGCTTTTGCGTTAGCCACAAAATCTTGTTTTGTTTCTTTCTCTGTGTCAGTTGCCTTTGGGGCATATCCTAATTCCACAACAGCCCAGACTTCTATTCCTAGAGACATTATGTATGTCCTCATTCTGATTTTCCAGAAAGCATAATTTTCACCAGTGAAGAAAGGGGCTTTATTGGTTGAGCATCCTTCTTTACTAGCCATCTTGGGAATCTAGGATCTCCTTTCAGCTATTAGACTGGTACTAAGGAACCCCCTCTGATACCAATTTTTGAATCTTTAATTAAACTGACAGGGGGGGGGGGGGGTGAATCAGTTTAATTCAGTCATGTACTTTTAAAACTTTTCATTAAACCTTATTTACACCTTCATTTCATTTCCAACTTAATATGTAAGTAATCTTAGAACGTGAGCAGCAAGTATTAATATAATATAACAGTAGACTTAATATGAGAGCAGCAGATATTAAGCAGATGATATAAATCAGATCAACACATAAACATCATGCACAGAGACACCAGATATAAGTGGAAACCCATAAAGGGAGAAAACCACATATTATTATTGTTGTGATGCATATGCAAGCTCCAACTCCCTCTCACCACTTTTTTCTACAGGCACCAACCTACAGGAGGCTCCAACCTCGATTCAGCAAGCTGCAACTTGCAAGGAAGCACCAAATCCCTTCAATTTTCTGCAGGCACCAACCTACAGGAGGCTCCAACCTCAGTCAGCTACAACTGACAGCTATCAAGCTGCAACTTGATAGGGAAGCTCCAACTTCCTCAATTTATCAAACTGAATGTTTATTGATTTACCTCAGATATCAGCTCTGTTCTGTAGCTTATCTTTCTGCTCTTCTTTTCTTAATCTTCTCTGCCTCACACTTCTATATTCTGCCTTCTCTAGATTTACTCTCTCTCTCCTCCTTTTGCATATCAAGATGATATTATTTATAAGGATTTTCTTGTGACTGTTAGCATTCCTCAATGAATTTGGAATGGACAGCCATGCCTCTTCGCTTTCTGCCTTTTCATTTCTTTCACTCGCTCATTCAGAAAATATACCAACATGCATTAATTTCACTATTACAGTGGGAGATTTGTTTTCCTTAGGAGACTTGCCAATGCATCACAAACAATAAAAAATCAATTAAAAACATTTACATTCAAATTACAATGAGAATTCCAGCTCAACTCATTTAGTCTTTTGGCTTTTCTTTGACTGTGTTTGTATTTTTTGTGACTGTGCTTTATCTCTTTTCAGCTCTGTTCACTTTTATGTCCTCTGCTGTGGTGTAACTGCTGCATACAGTAACTGAGCTTTTTATACCAGCTGACTGTAAATCGGCCATTTTCTAACACTTTTGTACTTAGCAAGTGTCTTTTTGATGTGGAACGTTCTGCAAGTGGAACATACATACACCACAATTATTTTATGTTCACAATCGCAATAATACCATCTCTTTACATGCGCACTGTAATATCTCGATACATATATATATGCACATTCGCTAATACAAACAACCCAACATCCATAAAATACTGGCCGCCACTTATAAATGTCATACCTTTGTTAAACCCATAGACCTTAACAACGAGCAATATAAATTAAACTGGGGCCCAGCGCTAACAATCGACCCGATCGGAGGGCTCACGTTCCATCGCGCCGCAACATCCAATCCGACGGATATCGCTCGGGCAACTTACATGAGAAATAATGCGCGATGGCACGTCGTACTTGGGTTATCCTTAGCGCACCTTCCGAACACAGCCACCGTCTGATGGCATCTTCCCAGATCAACGGTATGTATCAATATCGCACCGCGTCTTTGGTCGATGGTTAACGCGCGATGGCGCGCAGTGGGAGGCGGTTTTCCGTGGGTCCACCTCGCCACGTGTCGAATGATCTATGGAATCTCTCCCAACTCCTCAAATACCGCCCACCGTGTAAAGGTGGTGCGATGAAAACCATAAACTGTCGTCACTGTTAATCTGGTCACGGTTCCCCTCTTCTACGCAGGGTTCCGGTCTCTTCATTATGTTTTATAAACCCATCGGGTCCGGAACTTAATCGCAATCGCAAGTTCCTGTATGGACGTTCCGCTCCCTTTATATTCTCCGATGCGATTAGATTGTTCCGATGCGATCATGCTGGACTTCAAATACTTGTTACTCATGGTTTATAAGCCCATCGGGTCCGGGCTCTCAATCACAATCGCAATTCTTTGGTTTATGCATTCCGCTGCCTTGTTTTTCTCCGATGCAATTTGGAAAGAGGTCCCACCATATAATACTTTGTTTTATGCGCTTATATAGGCTTTGACTCGATGTGATTAAGCCAGATTTCAAGCTTATCAAGCCACTGTTTATATGCCCATCGGATCCAGGCTCTCAATCGCAATCGCAATTCTTTGGTTTATACGTTTCGCTGCCCTTATAATCTCCGATGCGATTGGGTAAGGGGTCCTGCCTTATGGTACTTTTGTTCTTTGAATCTCACGCTATATATATATATATATATGCTTTAGTCCTTTGTATATAAAGCACAATATATACTTTTCCGCTAGAGTATATGATTCCCGGAATGAGATTTATATTATATATGCATTATATTGCCGCTTGAGTTATGATTTATATATATATAAATATATGCTTTGTTGCTCCAATCTTTAGTGTATCTTCCAGTGGGGTATGCGATTCTTGGAATTTTATATATATCCTCCAGCTGGGGTAGCGATTCTCGGAATAACGGCTGTGTCTCTGCCTCTGCTGCTTCTGTCGCTCTGCCTTTGCCTCTACTGCTGTGATAACGACTCTGCCTCTGCCTATCTCCTTTGCTTCCTTCGTTTGCTTCTTTGCTGCCTCCATTGCCTGTTTCTGTCTTTGCTGCCTCCTTTGCCTGTATCTGTCTTTGCTGCCTCCTTTGCCATCAATGACAACATTTCCAACAATTTTCTCCTCACTTGCAGAGGTTCCTCTACACTATCAGGTCAGGCACTCCATTAATCTAACCCTGGGTGCACCACTTCCTCATGTTTCCATACCTCATGCAACCACACAAACATAATCAACACATGTATTGTTTGAGGTTGATAAAGCAACCAGATCTATTGAACACATTCAACACATCTTCCAACATGTTCATGACATATTGGACAGAGCCAATGCTAAGTTCAAACAGGGACATGATCAACATGATCGGGTGCCACACAACTTCTAGGTGGGCGACAAAGTGTGGCTACATTTGTACAAGGAGTGCCTCTTTGGACCCCACTGCAAGATTTTCCCGCTCCGATATGGGCCATACACCATCACCAAGGTTTTAGGGGACAATGCCTTCGAGCTGAGTATTCCACCATTCCTTGGTCTGCACCCAGTGTTCAATGTGGACTGCCTTTGGCCCTACTTTCCACCTATACTGGACACATCCAACATGGCAGAACAACTCACACCAACAGAGTTAAACCCAAACTGTATGGAACAAGCCACCACTGATCATTTTATGGATACATAGATCAAAAACACCTGACAACAAAGGATCCAACTATATCGACTTGTCAAATCATGCCAACTCCTTCAAGCAAGTGGCTCACCAAGGACCAAGTTCAACAGAGGTTTCCTCATCTCATGGAGGAATTGAACACAATTGGGACCACTGCTTCCTAAGGGGGGAGGAATGATCAGGTGGATATTGGTGGCCACTTTCCTATTCCACTTGGACCCCCACCATTGTTTCTTTAAATTTTTCAGTTTCCTTAATTATAGCACAATTTACTATATTTAGCAGTTTTCTGGGTACTGAACTTCCGAAGTCGTTTTAAGGCCCTAAACGACGTTTTTTGGTGAAACCAGGAGCAACATGGGTCCTTGACCCATGTTTCTCACTCAAAATTTGTAGTCCTTAGATATAAATTTTTAACGAGGTATTGTGCATGTCAAGCGGAGATCGCATGCCAAAGTTATGTCCCCGAGAAGTTTATGTACCAATTTACCGAAACAGGGCCCATAGTTTTGCCGCTTCATCTCCTAGGGTAATTTTTTTGGATGTTTATGGTTTTCCATTGTTTCTAAATAATAAATAGGCCTTCGAGCCTCATTGTAACTCAATTCTGAGGACTGTAGTCTCCACATCTCTTCTGAGAGATAAGCTACTAGTGCCCTAGCTAGTTTTTTTTCCATTATGTTTGTAAGCATATTTCAGTTCTTTGATATTAATGAAATGAAGTGTTATTTCTGTTGCATCTTTTTATTTATGGTTATATGTGTGTTATGTTGCGTTTCTTCATAAATCAAGATCAATGGTATCATAGCGGTATTCTCTTTCTCTATTTTTCTTTGCATGTCCCCAACAAGGTCAGGGCACAAGGAGTTAGAGCTTGATATGCTTGAAACCTTGCAAGATCAGCCTCGCAAACCCCGATGGCATCTAATGGAGAACGAAAATAAAGATAAGGGAGTAGGAGATCCTATCAAAATATTTCTCGAGCAAGCCCTCAAGGAACAAAGGAACGCAATGACAGATGACTTTTCCCATATACTTCAATGACTGCCCATCGGCGACGCATCTACATCCAGTAGCCACTTTGGAGGTACCACTCCTTTCAAGGTATAAGTCAGTTTCTACATTCCTCTATTTGAAGGCCTAATAGATGTAGATGTCGTAGATATATGGTTGAATTTTCTAGAATTGTATTTCTCGGTCCATGATTTCTCCGACCGAGAAAATATTACTTTTGCACTCCTCAAAGTCGCCCCCCATGTCAAAGACTGGTGGGAAACCTATTATGAGCAAAAGGACGAGAGGGAACCCTCTCTGTTCTCAGTCGCACCCAATGGGAATTCATTCTGAGATGACATCAAGGAAAAATATTACCCTGTGGGGAGCTATGAGGACAAGTACATCCAATGGAGCACACTGTGGCAGTAAAGGGATCAAGATGTGCACGAGCTGACTGAATTTGTTCCATACCCTATGCACAGAGTTGCGTATTATAGATTCAGAGAAACATTTGGTGCTCAAGTACCATAATTGTTTTCACAAATACATTAAGGAGGAAATGGATTTCCTCAACATTACCTCACTTGGCATGGCCTATCGATATGCCACCAAGATCGAGCAATAATTTAAGCAGAAGAAGTGAGATTTTGGATCCGTGAATCTGAAGCCAGGGAAAGGCGCCCACAAATCGTAGAATAAGGGGAAAAGCCAAAGCGGGGAAAATCAGAACAACACCACAAATCCAAATAAGTACAAGAGGAAGTGGTGTGAATTTCATAATAGCTCCACTCACAACCCAAGCGAGTGTCGGACCAAACAGTCGTTGGTGGCCGAAATGAAGGCATCTGAATTAGATGCATGTTCTGATTCTAAGTCAGAACGAGACAAGGGGAATGAAAAAGGGAAGAAAATCATTGATGTAGAACCCAGTGCTACCATTTCCACCACCAAGATCCAGAAGGAGGAACCTGAAGATCTAGAGGAGGAAGAGCGCCTCTTCCATACCCCAATTTGGGTGAAGGGTTTTCCACGCAATTCCTTATCGATAAAGGAAGCCAAAAGAACCTCATTTCATCAGAGGTCATGAAGCAGCTCGACCTACAGACCATAACACACTCGTAGTCGTATACCATCGGGTGGCTTCACCAAGGAAGAGATATATGTGTTTGCCTGCACTTTCGCCTTCCGTACAACAGCAAGCCCTTCACGGATGAGGTATTGTGTTATGTTTATCCTCTTGACGTGTCTAATATATTATTAGGCCAACCATACTTGTGGAAGCGACATGTTTTGTATGAGTTTAGGCCTCATTCTGTTATTATTACTTTGGGAAATAAGTTATACAAGATACCAGAGGTAGTACCGCCTTCCGCTATCTCTTTGAGTAATGCAAAGTAATGCAGTAAGGTTATTCCCCAAACCAGAAAATTTATTTTCATTATGATTCGCCCATAGGGAATGAATAATATTGTGGCTATAGCCTCTAAACAGGGCTCCCCTGCATGGTAGCAGCAGATGGACAAAGACGTGGAGGAATACAATGACATTTTCTCCTCACCTGTAGAGATTCCTCTACACTATCAGGTCAAGCACTCCATTGATCTAACCCCAGGTGCGCTGCTTCCTGATGTTTCCATACATCATGCAACCAAACAGACATGATTCACACATGTACTATTTGATGTTGATAAAGAAACCAGATTTATTGAACGCATTCAACACATCCGCCAACATGTTCATAACATATTGAACAGAGCCAATGCTACTACAAGAAATGACATGATCAATATGGGCCATACATCATCACCAAGGTTGTAGGGGAAAATGCCTTCAAGCTAAGTATTCCACCATTCCTTAGTCTTGATCTTAGTGTTCAATGTGGACCGCCTTCGGCCCTACTTTCCACCTCTACTAGAAACATCCAACATGGCAAAACAAATCACAACAATAGATTTAAATGCAGACTGGATGGAACAAGCCACCACTGATCAGATCATGGATACATAGATTAAGAACACCCGACAAAAAATGATCCAGTTATATCGAGTTGTCAAATCAGGCCAACTCCTTCACCAAGGCAAGTGGCTCACCAAGGACGAAGTTCAGGAGAAGTTTCCTCATCTCATGGAGGAACTCAACGCAATGGGGACCATTGCTTCCTAGGGGGGAGGAATGATCCAAGTGGATATTGGTGGCCACCCACCTATTCCAATTGGACCTCCGCCATTGTTTCTTTCAGTTTATCAGTTTCCTTAATTGTAGCATAGTTTACTATTTTTAGCAGTTTTTTGGGCCCTAAACATCTGGAGCCGTTTTAAGGCCCTAAACGACGTTTTTTGGGAAAAACGAGAGCAACATGGGTGTTTGGTTGATGTTTCTCACCCAATAGTTGTAGTCCTTAGATAGATATTTCTAACGAGGTATTGTGCATGTAAAATGAAGATTGTATGCCAAATTTACATCCCCGGGAAGTTGATGTACCAATTTACCCAAACGAGGCCCATAGTTTTGGCGCTTCATCTCCTAGGGTTAGCTTTTTGGATGTTTAGGTTTTCCATTATTTCTCAATAATAAATAGCCCTTTGAGCCTCATTATAACTTAGTTTAGAGGCATGTAGCCACCACATCTCTTCTCATATATAAGATATTGGCACCCTAGATAGTTTATTTCCATTATGTATGTAAACATATTTTAGTTCTTTAATATTAATGAAATGAAGTGTTCTTGCTACTGCATCTTTTTATTTATGGTTATATGTGTATTCTATTGTGTTCCTACATGAATCCAGATCAATGGTATCAGATCGGCCCACTCTTTCTCTGTTTTTCTTTACATGTCCCCAACGAGGTTAGAGTATAAGGAGTTAGGGCTCGATCTGGTTGAACCCTTGCAATATCAACCTCACAAACCCCGACAGCCTCCCATGGAGAACGAAAAGAAAGATGAGGGAGCAAGAGATCCTATCGAAATATTTCTTGAGGAGGCCCTCGAGAAACAAAGGAATGCGATGATGGATAACTTTGCCTAGATCCTTCAACAACTTCCCATTGGCAGCGCGTCTGCATCGACGACGCATCTGCAACAAACACTCAAACTTTTGTTTGAAGAAATACCAATTTGTATCTTCTTCAAGAAATTCATAATAGATTTGAAGAAATCAATTAGAGAAATCCTCAATTTATTCATTAGGCTTCATTATTAGTTGATTAATTATTTCAAAAACATCCCAGTAATCATACATATCAAATGCTAAATTAAGATCCTTCATGAGGTGTTCAAAAGAATGAATGGAAGCGGTTGGTACGGTATGACACCATCAGTTAACTCAACCTTCAAGTGTGAGGAAGAAAATAATACAAGTCACATATTCACATTCAATTTCATAGTCGTCACATAACTTAAGAAAAATAGATGCATGCTCGGTAATGGATGTATCACTCTCACTATCAAACTTAAATTGAGACAAGTGATCAAGTTGTTCCACAGAGATGAAAATTTTACCAGGAGATATATTAGAGAAACATTATAGAATTATGATTTGGGGATGAGCCATTTAAGATAAGAGATTAAAAATATACTCAATGAGCACAGCTTCTCATCTAACCCTTCTTCTAGCGTCATTTGTTGACAATGTTGGAAATCCATCAACCAAGGGTGTCTCCCCGATGAAAATTCCCAACTAGAATTCACATTGTTTGTTATAAGAGCCCTCCAAGAAATAATTCCCAGCTACAATATGTTCTTAAAGATATTCCTTAGCTACAATGTTCAACATAAGAGAGTAATTCACATGTAATTTTAGATGAAAAAGTGAGTATGCCTTATGGAATGTTCAACTGCAGAATGTATCAAGGTTCTTCCACCGAAAGGGGAAATAAAAGTGAGCGTTTAAAATACAAGTAATAGAACTAATCTAGTAAAGACACACAAGCATATACATATGAATAAATTATTGGACAACTAGCAAAATAGTTCACATAGAAGCAACGATTGTTAAAACACATACAACACACCTTCAACAAGATAAATACCAAATTTACCGAAATATTTCAATTTCCTTAGTACAGATGAAAACAACATACATCGCAAACATTCAAAGAATAAGCTTATAATATTTACGACATACACATGAAAGTGTGTTGGCTCAACGAGCTTCGAAATTAAGAAAAATTTCTAAGATACATCATTATAGTGAACACCGCTAGCCCTAATAGTGGAGCGTTAGAGCAACCACTTGCTCCTCTAAAATAACTATCTTCCTCTCTAATTCCTGGTAGGAGTAGCCAAGGTGAAAAGTCATTTACATGAGTGATGAGTGTGTATATATACCAAATGGGGTGGTCATTCACCTCCATTATGACTCTTAGACTACTCTTATGACTATTTGACTTCTCTCTGACTCTTTGACTCCTTCATGACTTTTCACATTCTATGGATGACACTTGGACTTCCACTTTACATTATATTTTTCCAACATTGAATTTACATAATTCACAAATGATGTGGAAAATGACGACTCATGATGAGACATGACATGATACTGATGACATTCTTTGTTGTTGCTTTCTTTGTGTCTCCTAAAATATGGAACATGTTTTTATTCTTCCTCCTCCATAAGGCTTGAAGGTGGGGAGTCTTCAATGTGATGTTGATTTTCAGTTGTTGTTTCAATCTTGTGTACCTTTGTCTTTCTTGTTTGATCCACTTGTCTTTGTAGCTACAAAGCTGTCTTCTAGCAGGGTCTCCTTTTTCATCTCCTTCATTGTGATCTTGTCTTAACATGATAGAATACCTGCAACTAAAATTCACTCATGATAAGATGAAATAAGTATGATAAACCCCTAGTCTAACATGATTCATGACAACCAATGACTAATTTGGAACCAAGTGATAAGCTAGGAGACAGGCTCAGGAATTGCACAGTTGAGCAGCTTAGGAGGTCAAGGACGAGAACTGAGCCTTGAGACTGCGCAGTGTTCAGACAATACAAGGCTATTCATATGCACAGTTGAGGGCCTTAAGGGGTTAGGCCAAGAGCTTGAATATTCCCATTATGCAATTATAGAGGGATAAATTCCAGGGGATTGCGTAGTTGCACAACTCAAGAGGTCAAGGACCAGGACTAAGCCATGAGGCTATGCAATGCATAGTTCAGGCAGGGCAAGGCAAGATAACTGCATAGTTGAGGGAATCAAGGGGTCAAGCTTGAGGCTTGAGCCTTAAGGTTTCCCACTATGCAGTTCTAAAGGTGCAAAGGCTTAGGGATTGTGCAGTTGTGCAATTTTAGGGCTCACGGTTGAGGCTTGATGCTTGAGACTATGCAATGCGCAGAGGAAACTGACTGAAGGCAAGGACTGCGTAGTTTTGGAGCTCAAGGGTCGAGATTGAGCACTCAGATTGCATAGTATGCAGTTATGGAAGGAAGATATTGCACATTACGTAGTGCCAAGAGGTAAGGTTGAAGCTTGAGGATTGAGACTGCGTAGTGCACAGTTCAGGAAGGCTGAGTGAGGCCAATTTTCTCAGGAAGGTACTTTTCCGGATTTGGCTAAGTGTGGGATCAGAGATACCAAAGTGAAAAAAAGTAAACTTAAACATTATCACACACTTAGAATAGTTGAAAACATAGCATTGATCACTTAGAATAGTTTACAACACAACATTTATCACTTAGAACATGTCATCAACATACTTCCCTCAATGTGATGACTCTCCCTAAGTGTGACACTAAAGGTACACTTTGCGACGACGGTGACAAAACTTGTGCCAATGTGCTTGAAACTTTAGGAATGAGTGTGATTAATTATACATGATAATAATGGCTCATTAGAACCAATTTTACCCCTTGAAACATACCAAAACTACATTTGTGCGTTGAGTGACGCTTGTCATGCTAAAAGACAACACTTGCGACAGTAGGAGGAAGTGAAAACGACACTTGCAAAATGCGAACAATATTGAAAATGAGACATCCCAGGGCAAAGATAACATGAAAAGGACACATATAAAAGTGAAACCAAGAAAAAGTGACACTCATAAACATGAAACTGATGCTTGCGAAATATAAGGTGCGCAAAAGCGACAGTTGGAAAAACTCATTGAAATAGAAGAAAAGTCGTATGAAAAAGTGAGGGATTGTTGATGAAAGTGTGCAGTGAATATTGACATAGGTTGAACATTGCACAAGAACTTTCTTACTAGACTTGTGCCATTTATGTTCAAGCTTGCATAAAAGGGTGTGCTCATGAACTTGTTATAGACTGAGCATGCGTGAGCAGGTGACTTTGACACTTACAAACTAAGAAGAAGATTGGAATACTTAACAAATCATAGAACAACCATAAAGTGACTATGGAACAAACAATCGCAAGATTCACAATAGGCTCCAAAATTAAAGTTTAGACCAAATTTTAGAGGGTTTTCACAGCGCCAACATGTTTTCCAACTTCTCTGGATTCTAAATCTCCTCAAAGTTCTCTAGATGTGAAAATGCTTCATATATATTAACTTGGGGGGCATGCTCCTTGTATTGTATATTTGAGGGAAACTACACCTTGGATTAGTGCTTTAGAAGGGAAGGGTCCCTTGGAATTGCAATATTTGGCCCAAGGGCCTTTAGAGGAGCTAGTTCCCGATTTTGGCCTCTACGATGCTTGGGATTTTGCCAATGTTCTCCTTTTTATGGTTGTTTTTGCCACTCTTCCTACTTTGGGTAGTTATTATCAAAGTGACCATAATCATGACATAATTTTCATTTTAAAGGTATTTGATCATAGTATATAGGTTGAATAAAGGTCCAGTTATCTAAATTCAGTTACATTGCATCAATAAGACCTTTTTCAAATATACCTCTACATGAATTTAAGTATGTCAAGCATAAATTCATTCCTGTGGCTTAGCTTGAGATGTACCTTCCCAACGTGTTTCCAATATTTCTGAGAGTTTCCCCTTTTTAACAATGCAAGGTGAGGTGAGACAAAGTAAATTGTACTAGAACAACCAATGGAATGCCATTTTTTGGGTTGAAATTTGGATTCCATTTGACTAGATACAACCCTTGAGCTCTCATGAAGTATGGACCACTTTTGAAAATCAAATCCCACTCATACTTCTCTTCAAACAAAAACGTAAAATACCCTTCTCCATGAAAAGACAAAGTAAATTTCCCCTTAATTAGTGGGTGTTGCTGACAACCCATCTTGTAAACATTGTTATGAATTGTAAACCCACTCAAATTATATTATATTATATAAGATGTCTAGGCTGAGAGGGACTTGGATTCAAAGTCTATGGAGGTGAAGGGGAGGATTGCTTGAATGGTTGACCTTGTAGTCAAACCCAACTAAATCACTTTTTTATTAAAATACTGTAGTCATGCATTTAATCCTACGTATGGGAGAAATTGTTGAAAAGGGAGGAAACATGCATGGACATCTAAGCATTAAAGCCTATGTATGGGCCACCATTGGAAAAAGAGAGTGATTGCACAAGCACTTAAAGGCAACATATGGGCATTGAGACAAAGGATGAGCTCACACCCACCG
Source organism: Pinus albicaulis (assembly GCA_034641835.2). NCBI lineage: Eukaryota > Viridiplantae > Streptophyta > Pinopsida > Pinales > Pinaceae > Pinus > Pinus albicaulis. The sequence continues at coordinate 830,572,055 of CM076570.1, forward strand.
CCATGGAAGACTAAGCCCTGGTTAAACACACCATCAAACAATTTGTCAAGGGGAAACCTGAATAAAGAAAAGTGTTGGATGGAGTGCAAGAATAGGTTTAAAGAAGGAAAGAAGAGAAAAAGAGTATAAATTATTGTGAAAGAAGAAGAAATAGGGGGAATTAAAGGAGGAAAAATGTGTCATGGTGGAAGAGAAGCGGGTAGAGCAGGCGCTCTGGATTCCCATGTGAACATACATATGGATGGTGTTAATATCCCTTGAGCACTTTCCTTCACAAGATATGAATCTGGCTCGAGGGTGGCTATCTGTAAGAAAGATTGTAGTGCAGATTAGCCTATGGTTTGGAGGAGAGTTGAATTCACAATTTTAGTTGTCAATCATCTAAATGTAAGATAAGTTGTCTACGTGTGCTAATGTGTATATAAATATAGTATGAATGCTTATTTTCATTGTTAAAATGTGTATGCAAATGATGGGGAATACTTATTCCTGTGTAATTTGATGAGGAATTCCTGAAACATCCTATGGCCAAGGGTGCTTAACTGTTAATGTACTTGTGGCAATAAGTATTACTGACATGATGGACTTAACCTTGAGTTCTCTTATAGTAGAACTATTGGGTGCTTTTCTGGTAGCCTGCAACAACTAGGATACACTTTTATGCCCATGTGCCCAATTGTTATTATTTATTTATATGAATATGAGTATCTAATGACTTGTTTACGTAGGTAATTGTTGTCTTGAATATTGAAGGTGTTGATGGCCTATTGTTGTGAGCTTCGATGTTTAGTATTCTCTTATTAATTGCATGGTTGGTTGCATGGTAGAGCGTGTGAATGGTCATGAGTAATATATCAACATTGTTGAGTAAATGGTGCGTTGTTAATGAAAATGTTCTTATTCTATGTGTGATTCCATATGGATGATGTTGATAGAATGCATGAACTTAGGAGGAATGTGTGTCCCTGCTGTATTGATTAATATATGCTTGTTGAAGGCTATGGTGGGATAGAGGTGCATTCTCTATTGCCACCAGTCAATTATGTAATGAATGGCTTGTGTGTGAATGGCTCTATATTGTTGAGCTAGATGTAAATAAAGGCATACCCTTATATTTTTATATGTATGCATATGTCTATATATCACTGTGGGAATCATGGATGTGGTTATGGTTCACATAGTGTCAAGAGTGGTTATATCAAATCTTGAGAGATGGTTCAAGTCCTCTGTTGATTGCAATACAACTCAAGAGGGATGGTCTTCCAATATATATATATATATATATATATGATAAGTTGAGGAGGGATAACCTTTTGTGGCTAAGTGTTGAGAGTGCCACACATATATATGTATATGTATACCTACATACATACATACATACATAAAAATACGTATATATAAGGCATCAGAGGGTTGAATGGGAAAATTTTTGTGTCGCAAGGCTTGATGGGGGAAGTGTTTCCTATTACATAATGGGTTGATCCTCGTTCTCGCTCGAGAGAGGGTCGTGCATTGGTAATGTGGGAAAAGATATGAGAGTAGGGAGGGAGTGTTACAACATTGGTTCTTATACATCCAAGCTTTTAGATATTTATGGGAGGGTTAGCTCCTTGTGCATTTTCCAATCAACCCATGATCAACAAGATGAAGTGTCATGGAGAGAGGCTAATTTTAATTCACCAACAGTTTAGGAAAACCAATTATTTTACAAATTAGGAGGGGAAATATTTTTGAATTTGCAAGAAAATAAATACTATTGCACTGAACACATTGATGTCAGGGGCAGGAAGGGAATGGGGTGGGGCATGCCCTCCTAAGCCCGACACCATGTGCAAATTTGACAAAAATTAGTGGTTAGGGTTTCCACAAGATACAAGATATGGAAATAGGAGCTATATATCATTAAATATAGACTATAACAAAGAAAATACATGATCATAAACTCACTGCACATGAATTCCTAGATAATAGTTGTAACTACATACTTTGATTTATGAATATGAAATTGAAAGTACAAGCTACAAGGTTACAATCCTTTGATGTCCAACTAGTCAATGACTGTGAAAATGATAGATATAGACCAAAACAACATCTCCCCTCTCTCATGGGTCGAATCCATTAGTTATGGAGCTTATTACATGATATGCTAAAAAAACCCTAATATCTAGTGGAGGTCAACCAATTCACCTCATCATTATGAAACTAGATACATTTGACCAAAAATTACATTAACAAGCATGTATCTACCCTATTCACTATTTACCATCTTAATTGCACCTCATGACATCACAAAATCATCATCATTCATAAATTACATAAGTAAAAAGTCAAACTAGGTCAAACTTCCTGTGAAAATTGCCTTATGGAGAAAGCGCAACAAATTCTGGAGAAAGTGTAGTGAGACTAGAGAAAGCGTAACGAGCCTGGAGAAAGCGTAGCGAGCTCGAGAAAAAGGAAGTTTGAAGGCCTTGTAGGTGTCCAAATGTTGATCTGAAACTTGCTATGGAAAGTTATGGATGTCTGCTACATGATAGGCTCTTCAAGCACTCAAAAAGATGGCTCTTATCCCTCCAACTCTTGATTCTCCCAAGACTACTCGGAAAGCATAGCGTGGCCTCCAAAAACAAGGCAGAAAGGTCATTTTTTGCATGTTTTTGGGCATTTTGACACTCCAAAAGTGGCTGACATGGCTCCACCTCTGACTAGGATTAAATTACTCAGCAAAATTAATCCAAAAATTCTAGGAGTGCCTCCATTGGACCCCCCTAACAAAAGCGTAGCGTGGCCCACACTGTGCTTTTTCCAGTGATTGGTTTTCAAAATTTCCAAATTTGACCAAAATTTCACAAAAACCAAAATTCACTCGAAAGTTACTCAAAATTGGTCCAAAGATGCCTAAAAAGGTATGTTATGCCACTAAGGAAGCATCAGTAAGCATCTCCAAGTTACCTTTCTCCTTTTGACTTTTTAGGGTTTCCTTCTGTTTTGCTTAGAATTGTTTGACTTTGACTTTGTAAATCTGATTCCTGACATAGTGGTGGTCAACCATGTGTTTTTGCATCTTGTTGTCCCTGTTGGCCTTTTCAAGGAGATTTTCCAAGTAAATATTGACTTTCTCAAGCCAAAACTCCCTATTTTCATTTATTTCCATGGCTATCATTTCTTCAAATGTCAACTCTTCGCCTAGTGGATTTTTCTCTCTTTCTTTTTACAATGCTCTTCGAAGACCCATGGTCCTTGGCCTCTTCCTCTTCACCTACTCTTCATGCTCTTCTAAATCTTCACTGTCAACCACTACTTTGCCTTTCACATCATGCATACTAGCTTCACATTGATTTTTCGCTAAAGACAATTGTTTTGCCTTCAACTGATTGTTCTCTTGATCTAGGAAGGAAATTATGAAATTAGCCCTTGCCAAATTGTCCCTGAGTTTTTTTGTCTGGGCATCTTTGTCCTTGATAATTGTATCTAGGTTTTCATGCTCTTCACTGGCCTCCAAGTCTACTATGTCAATTTCATGATGGATGATCTCCTCATGATGCATACATGTCTCATGTTGTGATGGCAATCCTTACTCTGTTGATGTGGGCTTGGACCCTTCCTCAATCTGAGGAGAAAACACAAGCCTTCTACTCTCTGGTAAGTCTGAGTGACCTCAATTTTCCTCCTCACTGAAACTACACTAGGTGAGCCAACCTCTACATGTCTAGATGGTGTTGATGGTGTTGATGGTGCTGATGGTGCACTAGGGCTAGTAGGTTGGCTACTTAAAGACAAAAATACATCTCCTTGCATGAATTTTCCCAAGAGATGCTCCTCTTTTCAAGCTGGTGTAAAACAATGATTTTGATAAGATCGTGGTGAAAGAGGTTTCTTTCAAGACTACTATGCTTGTGCTAAACTTTTTCTACCATCTTTAACAAACTTCTATAGAGGTAATAAGGAAAATTGAGTGGATTTACCCCTGTGAAATGCATGATACCCATATAGTTTGAAAATATTCCCTCACAGGTGAAGTATTTCATGATGATCTTCATTAGTGGTGTATACTTCTTAAGGAGGTGCCCAACATGAAAAATCTTCTTCATGTGTTGTTGATAATGTCTTCTGAGATAGGGCTGGTAATTTTGAATGTCTAGGTCTTGGTTCTTGAACCATTTTTCACCATGATTAGGTATCCATGTGGTCTCAGCTATTACATCAGTTGATATAGTGAAAGTAACCCCTGCAATTTTTACCTTATCCTTTTTTAGGTGTGTGGCAAACAATTTGGTCAATGTGGCATGGTATTTGACTTGTTCACAAAAAGAAAGACATCCTGCCCCCTAAAAATAGTGCTTGGATAATTGTGAAGACATCATTTCATGAGTGTTTAAGGGCTCATGTCTTTTCACTCGACCTCCCTTATTGTAAGACTTCTTCTCCTCCATTTGATGTTTTGCAAGGTGAAAAAACCTAATAGGAAAAAACAAGGGAAGAGAGAAAAGGGATAGGATGAAGGGTTAGGGAAGGGAGATAGGAGTAGGAAAATTTATGGAGACGGGCAGGGGTTTTAGGGAAATTTAGGAGGTGGAATGGAGTGAAATGGGCATGGGAATTGAGCTAGGAAATTTTTACACGATCCTAGCTAGGTAAACCCCCCAAAATTGTTGTATTAGGCTAGGGTTTAGGTTTTCGTTCTTAGGAATTGGGAATGAAGGGGTATGAAGGCTATATTAGATGGTTTTGGGTGTGAGGGACGGTAAAAAGTCTGTGGGAGAGTGCATTTACCTTGCAAACTTTGAAAATATTGGCCAACCAATAAAATGCAGCATAGGGACCAATGGAGGGTTTACACTCTAAAACAATGAAATTGAGCTGCCAGGAGGGGTTGACTGAGGTGTAACTTACTTGTCCACTAATTCTAGACACCTTGATAGCCTTCAGAACCCTTCAGAATTTTATTTGATTCCTCTAGGAGAGAGCACGTAGCAAGTGGAAGAAAGCGTTGCATGGATCCCAGAAAGTGCAACGTGGTTGCTTTAGCACCAAATTTTGGAATGTTTTTTAATTTAATTTGCTGATGAAACACTTGATGATGAATGAGAGCTCTTTTTCAATGAGGTGAATGAGAAAATGAGCTTGAAATGGTCTTTGATAGCTTATGATGGTCACTTTTCTTCATAGTAGTGGGATGGCCCACCACATGTTTTTACACTTTGCTTTGAAAACTTGTAGCTTTGACACTTTCTTATGCAGCTTTAGGAGCATGATGAAATTATTACATATTTTAAACATAAATTACATTTGAAACCAAAATCTATTGAACAAATTTACCTATTACCACTCCTCATTGCCAGATTTTATGTATGGAATGACAGGTTTTGGATGAATGAAAGCCTAATGACCTAATGGAGACATTGGAATGAATGAAATCAAGATGATGTTGACTAGAGTGATGATGATGATCTTTCAGTGATGGTACACTCAACTGAGTGATGACAGGGACCAAAATGTAAAAAAATTTAAAGGAGTGGAAATAGCCCTAGACACACTATCTATTGACCAAATTTTTATTTGAAAACCTAATGAAATGACATAAATTTGACCTTTAGAACCTAAAAATACTTGATAAGAGCATATTTGATCATTGGTGATAGGTTGAAAAAACTGACACTAACATTGGCTCATTCTGGGGATGGAAACTCCTTGGAGGTGTCAAGAACACTGTAGACCAAGTAGCCTAACCATTGGGCATGGAGTCAAAATCAAAATACCAAACTCGAAATAGAAAACTAACTGACAAACTAAACTTACTCGAACTAAGACAAAAAATTACAAAACTTATTGATTGCAGCATATCACCAAGACTTGAGGGCTTTCAAATCATGATGACAACTACCTGCTTGCTAAAGACATATGTAAAATTATGTGAAGTGATCCTTCTAGTGTAACCAATCCAGCAGATGGCTACTTACTTGAATTTTTCTCTGACTTTCCTCGAGTAGGCAGAAGAAACAAAAGATAGGCAACTCCGAGTGTCCACTGAAAATGTCCTCGTGATCCATAAATTCAAGAAAATATATAATTCCTATTGACTGCAACAAATCAATGTAAGGATCTTCAATAAATTGAAATGTTACCTTGTCTTGAGATCCAACATAAAAAATACAAGTACTCCCTTCATTTTGATTTGAAAGAATACTTGGTTGTTAATCCATAGGAAGGCATAGGGAAGTATGACTTTCTGCTATCTGAGTGTTGGTTGTAAATTCCTGAAGCATGAGAAACTCCGACTCTATCTCTTGCACATTGTCTATCTTAGGCTCATACTCCTCAAATTAATAGTATAAATCATCCTTCAACAGAAAACATTCTTCAAGATTGCTAAACATGTCAGCCCTATCCTCTTCATGAAAGAATACAGTTCATGTTAGTTGATCTCCTTGTAGGAAAAATCATCACAAATTGGCTTACTCACCACAACTTCTTGTATAGTTTCATCAGTCTCATGACTGCCATCATTTAAACCCAGATTTTCATTTTCAACAATGGAATAAATTTCACTCACACATTCTTGACTATGTGAACACTGCAAACTTGCATTAGCTTGGGCTGTAACACGACTTTTCAGGAGCTGATCTATTTCATCTTCAGACATAGGAGAAACTTGATTTTTATAGTAGTTAACATTGGCTTGATGATTTTCATTTTCAGGATCGGGAATTGGCATTTCTCTTTCTTGGTCCTGGTCTTTTTCATCCAAGGAGGAAGCTACTGATTCTTGTTGGGAAGAAAAATCACAAAGGCTGGCTTCTATGATCTCATCGTCTAGACACTCTTCATCCCCATACAAATTTTCAATAAACTCAATGAAATTTTAGAAAATCTCACAAAAACTATCAATCATCGACAAGGAAGAATTAGAGCTTTGATAATGTTGAAAGAAAATTGAATGAAAATCCTTTAGAGAATATAAACTAGAAGATGTAAGACCTTCATACCATGATCTTACTTTTTCCTCCAAGGCAGCCATTAGCATCTTCGTAAGACAATCTTCAGGAAACTCAATCTTTAGTCTGTGAATATGAAAATGAAATTTGACCAAATGCAAACTAACATCTTCTCCGTCTGGGCCTTTAAACTTTGACAATCTTGTTTGCCAATCTATATAAGGAATATGATTTAGAAAACCAGGAATATGAGATCAATTCATAGGAGCATACCTTCAAGCAGTTGAATCCATTTTGACAACAATGAAGTCACCAAGAAGTTATTTAGACTACCGGTTCTTGAAAAGTGGAGTCGCCATGAAAATTCTGAACCTTTGGATTCTTCGACACTGGAGCCTCTAGGTGAAAGATGCACAACCTTATTGTGCCTGATCGATGTTCAACATCATCAATCAAATGTGATCCTTTTCATTCTTTCCCAGGGAATATTTGTCACTTCATTCCCCGACAATGGCGCCAAAACGTTAGCACTACACCAGTTCTCCAAAGGTTGAAAAGGAGACTGACAAAGGTAACCACATACCACTTTGACCTAGTAGCTAGCCTTACTAGGTTGAGAAGGCTCTCTCAATGAGATCACAATCAAGGATTGACTGTGATATGAAGGATATTAAGCTAGATATGATAGGCTCAGGTAATTTAGTGTTTTAGGGTTTGATGTTGGATCAGGGATGAAACCCAGTAGCTAGGTCTAGGTATCAAAGGGCTTACAGCTGCAAAAATATAAAGGAGCAAGGTAGAAGTGGATCTATGATGGCTTTATGGTTTTGTAGGTATAGTGGAGAGTCTGGAAAAGTAGAGGGATTTAATGAGCATGTTCAATCATGAATTCATTAAACTGGAAGCATGAAACACAAAATTACATTTCCATCTAAACATAGATAAATTAATAGAATTATGCCTATAAACTATAAGGAAAGCCACTAAGACAGAGGAGCTATATATCATTAAATAAAGACTATAACAAAGAAAATACATGATCATAAACTCACCGCACATGAATTACTAGATAATATTTGTAACTGCATCCTTTGATTTCTAAATATGAAAGTGAAAGTACAAGCTACAAGATTACAATCCTCTGATGTCCAAATAGTCAAATGAATCTGAAAATGATAGATATAGATCAAAAAAACATCTCCCCTTTCTCAGGGGTCGAATCCATCAGTTGTGGAGCTGATTAAATGATATGCTAAACAAAACCCTAATATCTAGTGGAGGTCAACCAAGTCACCTCATCATTAGGAAACTAGATACATTTGACCAAAAATTACATTAACAAGCATGTATCTACCCTATTTCACTATTTATCGGCTCAATTACACCTCACGACATCACAAAATCATCATCATTTATTAATTACATAGGTAAAAAGTCAAAATAGGTCAAACTTCTTGTGAAAAATGCCTTCTAGAGAAAGCACAGCGAATTCTGGAGAAAGCGTAGCGAGCTGGGGAAAAAGGAAATTTGAAGGCCTTCCAGGTGTCCAAATGTTATTTTGAAAGTTGTTATGGAAAGATATGGATGTCTACTACATGATAGGCTCTTAAAGTACTAAAAAAGGTGTCTCCTAGCCCTCCAAATATTCATTCTCCCAAGAGTACTCCGAAAGCGTAGCGTGGCCTCCAAAAACATGGCAGAAAGGTCATTTTTTGCATGTTTTTGGGCATTTTGACCTTCCAAAAGTGGCTAACATGGCTCCATTGATGACTAGGATTAAAGTACTCATCAAAAGGAATCCAAAAATTCTGAGAGTGCCTCCATTGAACCCCCCCCCCCCCCAAACAAAATCATAGCGTGGCCCACGCTGCGCTTTTGCCAGTGTGACTGGTTTTCAAAATTTCCAAATTTGACCAAAATTTCACAAAAATGAAAATTTGCTCCAAAAATCCTCAAAATTGGTTGAAAGATGCCTAACAAGGTATGTTATGCCCCTAAGGAAGCATCAACAAGCATCTCCAAGTTACCCTTCTACTTTTGACTTTTTAGGGTTTTCCTTTAGTTTTGCTTGCAATTGTTTGACTTTGACTTTGTAAATCTGATTCTTGGCATAATAGTGGTTATCCATGTGTTTTTGCATATTTTTGTCCCTATTGGCCTTGTCAAGAAGATTTTCTAAGTGAATATTGACTTTCTTAAGCCAAAACTCCTTATTTTCATTGATTTCCATGGCTATCCTTTCTTCAAATGTCAACTCTTCATCTAATGCATTTTACTCTCTTTCTTTCTGCAATGCTCTTCGAAGACCCATGGTCCTTGGCCTCTTCCTTGTCACCTACTCTTCATGCTCTTCTGAATCTTCACTATCAACCACTACTTTTCCTTTCACATCGTCCATACTAGCTTCAAATTGATTTTTCTCTAAAGACAATTGTTTTTCCTTCAACTGATTGGTCTCTTGCTCAGGGAAGGAAATTATAAAATTAGCCCTTGCCAAATTATCCTTGAGTTTTTTTATCTGAGCATCTTTTCCCTTGATGATCCTCTCTAGGTTTTCATGCTCTTCACTGGCCTCCAAGTCTACTATGTCAATGTCATGATGGATGAGCTCCTCATCATGCATAGATGTCTCATGCTGTGATGGTAATCCCTTCTCTATTGATGTGGGCTTGGCCCCTTGATCCAAAAATATTTTGCTTGAGATGTGTTAAATAATTACATGTGAAAATTGTAGCTTAAAACAAGAAACTTTAGAGGCATAAACATAAGAAAGGATAAGCCATTAACATCATACAAGAAGACACAAAATTGATATCGGAGTTTGTCCAGGAGGGACTACGTCTCCGGGCCCTGCTCAAATAGTGGGGAGGCCCTCTTTCATTAAGTGGCAAAAAATTAGAGTACAAGTACAAAAATGAGAAAATTACACCCTTATACCTCCATAGTTGAAAGTGCTTGAAAATTTCAGACCTCTGATGAAGAAATGGGCAGCATCATTGAATTCGTGGCATCGAGTTGTGCAAAATCCATATATAATTTTCCTGAATCTGAAAAAATGAAAATCTAACCCCTCTGGAAAATGGCTCATATCATGGTTCCACCCCCCTCCTGCAAGTGCTCACGGTTTCGTTGTCTCGATTTTCATGCCCGCTCCTTGCCTGCTTGGGCGCACTGCTGAGTGAAAGGTTTATATAAAATTGCTGGCAGATTTTCCAAAGAAGTCGTTGAGCATAATTGGTTTGGGATCCACATTATGAGGGAGGGTGTCGGGTGGTCAAACCCCGCCCCCTCCATAAAAAATCCAGATTAGTTATTTTTCTAACAAGTGTGGCATATTTTTAAACCCTGCACATTGAATTTTTGGGTGGTTGGGGAGCCGGACCTGCCTTGGGCGGCCCACCCCATAACTCCTGTCGTTAAGGCTTGTGGCATGCACATGTGGTTTGGAACATAGTTTCCATGTAATGCAGGTTGGGCAATGGGGTTACACCCCCGCCCACCCATATATACATTGTCGTTGTCATTGCCATATGGTGTGGGGGGCGGCGGGGTCATGGTTGCCGACCCCCCTTAATTTAACTTCGATTCTAATACTTGAATGCGGATCCATAGGGGGTAGGGCGAGGGTCATAGCCTGCCTTACCCATTTTTTTAATATTTTTTAGTTCTTTAGAACTAACTGGCCATTTTTGAAAATTTTCAAAATTGACCGAAGGAGTCAATTTAATCATCCCACAAATTTGCCCGGAGTCCAGCTAAGGTTGGCCGGAATCCAGTGGTCGGGTTCCAGCAAAATTGTTGCCTCCTTAAGCTGCCACATCCCTTGAAACTTTGACTGCTCCTAACTCCTTCATACGAACTCTGAATTGAGTGTCGTTTGCGTCGTTGGAATAAAAAAGACGAGATATACAACTTGAAATTAAGTTTGCCACATTCTAGGCACTTTTATCTTTGAGCCTTTGTACTTAAGCCACTTGTACTTGGACCTGTACGATCCACCTAGATCATTCCTTCCCACTGAAGAGATTTTGGACCCCAAAAGCATTAGCAAACTCAAAACCATACTTTCAATCTCCTGCACGCAAAACTGGTACATCATTTGCAATCATGCACACCACACATGACTCAACAACCTCTCCTTGCTAAGAGTTTATAGCACACACTCATTGGCCAAGGATTACATAAAAACAATCAATACCTCAACTACTCATACGGAAAGGTCAAGACATCATCGTTGATTTTTGAAGTGATGGGAACACCCATCACGTTTACATTTACTTGCAACGTATGATTTACAATGGTGGCCACAATAAAATATTACCTCTAAAAAAACCAACTTAATAAAGCAGGCCACCGTGAATGTGGTGGATTCATTTAGTGAAAGCAACCCCTGCAATTATTACCTTGTCCTTTTTTAGTTGAATGGCAAACAATTTGGTCAATGTGGCATGATATTTGACTTTCTCAACTTGTTGACAAAAAGGAAGACATCCTACCCCTGAAAACAATCATTGGATAGTGGTGAAGAAATCATTTCATGAGTGTTTAAGGGCTCATGTCTTATCACCTAGCCTCCCTTATTGCAAGACTTCTTCTCCTCCATTTGATGTTTTGCAAGGGGAAAACCCTAATTGGACAAAGCAGGGGAGGGGAGAAAAGGTATAGGATGAAGGGGTTATGGAAGGGAGATAGGAGTAGGAAATTTTAGGGAGATGGAAAGGGGTTTTAGGGAACTTTAGGAGGTGGAATGGAGTGAAATGGGCATCAGAATTGAGCTAGGAAATTTTTACACAGTCCTAGCTAGGAAAACTACCCAAAATTGCAGTATTACGCTAGGGTTTAGGTTTTGGGACTTATGAATTGGGAATGAAGGGGTATGAAAGCTATGGTATATGGTTTTGGGCATGAGGGAGCATAAAAATTATGTGGGAGAGTTTATTTACCTTGCAAAATTTGAAAATATTGGCCATCCACTAAAACACAGCATAGGGACCAATGGAGGGTTTACACTCTAAAACAATGAAATTGAGCTGGAAGGAGGGGTTGTCTGAGGTGTAACTTACTTTTCCATTGATTCTAGACACCTTGATAGCCTTCATAACTCTTAAAAAATTTATTTGATGCCTCTACGAGAGAGCACGCAGCAAGTGGAAGAAAGCGTAGCGTGGAGCCCAGAAAGCGCAGCGTGGTTGCTTTGGCACCAAATTTTGGAATGTTTTTTACTTGAATTTGCTGATGAATGAGAGCTCTTCTTCAATGAGGTGAATGAGAAAATGAGCTTGAATTGGTATTTTATAACTTATGATGGTCACTTTTCTTCATAGTAGTGGGATGGCCCACCACATGTTTTTTCACTTTGCTTTGAAAACTTGTAGCTTTGACACTTTCTTATGCAGCGTTAGGAACATGATGAACTTATTACATATTTGAAACATAAATTACATTTGAAACCAAAATTTATTGACCAAATTTACCTATTACCATGCCTCATTGCCGAATTTTATGTATGGAGTGACAAATTTTGGATGAATGAAAGCCTAATGAACTAATGGAGACACTAAAATGAATGAAATCATGATGATGTTGACTTCAGTGATGGTACACTCAACTGAGTGATGGCAAGGAACAACATGTAAAATTTTTGAAAGGAGTGTAAATAGCCCTAGACACACAATCTAGTGACCAAATTTTTATTTGAAAACCTAATGAAATGACAAAAAATTGACCTTGAGAACCTAACAAGACATGATAAGAGCATATTTGATCACTGGTGACAGGTTGAGCAGACTGACACTAACAGCAAAGAAAGTTCTCATATTAGTTTCAAGGTCTAATACACCATAAACCGTTGAAAAAACAGATAGGGTAAGCTACTTCTAGCCTCGCTACCTTAGACAGAAATTTTAACCCCAAGGAGAATACCCAAAACTAGGACATTTTACACTATCCCCCTGTATTTTCTTCAAGTTGAATCACACATTTCTTCTCTGATGCCTATAACAAGTAACTATGATTACAATTTTCAAGTACACATTCAATTGTGTTCATAATTCCAAATTTTGGATGATAAAAAAGCCAACAATTTCTCTCTGATGCCCGTAACAAGGAGTTGTGATTACAATATTCAATTATTCCAACCAGGCATTCCACTACATCTATGATTTCCAATTTAGAATAAGAAAAAATCAAAATTTTTATAAACAAACCGTAACAACTTGTAAATTCTTACCACTCGAGCTCCATTAACTACACAGAGCAAGTTCCTAACATCCTCGTCGAAGTGGTTGGCCAAATTTACCTGAGGCTATATTTTTAAATTTCATTTCAATTTTCCATCCCCATATAATCCACAAGGTGCCACTCTTCAAATCATTGATTTGTAGGTAGGGTGAGGGAGAATTCACCCAAGTTACTGCCTCTCTCATGACATTAGGCTAACAATTTTCACCTCACTAGACCCAAGATCCATTACCTTTTGCACACACTTTACCTCATGCAACTTGCAATGCTATTATAATCCAAATATTTCTTCCCTACCTTTGTATTGCTTGGAATGTATGGGAGGTCAAGGCCAAGCCTCTCCTCCCATTGTTTCATAAATGTTTACATGCCATTGAAATCCAACTTGTGTCATTTAACACCTTAACCATTTAACATTATTACTCTTTCCCCTCGTAATTAATTTCATGGAATAATACAAAATGAGGAGTGACCACTTAAATTCAATTCACTCATGGCTAATGTGGTGCCTTCATTAGCTATGGAGTCAACCAAGTGATCATGATGTCTTGTAATATGATGAATTTCATATTACTGAAATTGTTTCAGGTGATCCATAATTTTTTTACTATGGATTTCAGATTTAGGTTTTTAGGAGAAGCTTCTTGGATTAAACTTTGGATAATTCCACGAGAGTTTCCAATGATAGATATATTTTTAATATTCATTGATTCAGCTAGCATCAAACCTCAAAGAAGGGAACATGCTTTTTCCTGATTATTAGATCTCTTCTTTAGACCCCATGAGAAGGTTAATTCTATTTCTTCATCACCGAAAAAAATTAACCCTCCCACTCTTGCCACCTTATTTGTAAAACTATATTGTTGTGAATCAGTTCCTATCTAATTTTAAATTCATTATTACTATTACTATAAATTGCCCCTAAAGGTGCAAGAATACACCGAAGGTATAGAAGAACTGAAAAGATCCTCTCCCCAATATATGTTTATGAGTTTAGATAAACAGGAGCAAGTAATTGTGGAATTTAAGCCATGTAATGAGAGATTTTGTTTGGTGAATTCATATTTTCGATAACTCTATTAAATAATTTTCTTTTATGTGGGGAGTTACACATATTCATATATCCATATGAAATGCATCACAAATCTGAACAACTTCGGCTATTCAAAAAAGGTGGAAATAAAACAAATCCATCTGGACACACGAAATAAAATGCAATTCAAAAGCATACAATTCAAAAGCCCGTCACTCCAAAGAATCAGCTCCAGCTCCAGCTCATCATTACAAAAAACCAATCACCATCGTTAACGGAATTTTTAAAACTATTTCAAAGGTACTCCATGCTTCCCAGAATTACACACCATTACAAAAAACCAATCACCATCATTAACGGAATTTATAAGACTAATTCGAAATTCTTAAACTCTTAAAATTAATTCCATAAAGTATAAAATTTGTTCATTTCCATTAGAAGTTACACTTTTCACACAGTAAAGTCTAAATTTTAATGGTTTTCATTACAAAGTACCAGTCAAAATTTTAATATGGTTTTCACTAAATTTTTATAGCTATAAAAGATTATACTTGTGTCAGACCAAGGATATTGAACATTCTGGTGATATATATTTTTTAAATTCAAGTATATTGAACATCCCATAAACCTGCTCCTTACTTTAAAATGTATAGATTCGCATATGGCTTTGCTCCACCAAAGAAATCAAATCCTAAATTAAAAATAAAAATGTCAGGCAAGTTCCTAATTTCAAATGGAAAAATCACTCTAAATAATAAAATAATTTCAATTCATCTCCACTCGTTTCCCAGAGTCATTTTAAATATTTCCCATAAAAACCTGAATAAAAAATATATTTTCGTATCCTCTTGAATAAAGAGAGCGGAGAGTGAAGCCCTATAATTGTCCATTGGAAACCGATGAAATTTTAGTATCCTCTTGAATAAAGAGAGCAGAGTGAAATCCCATAATTGTTCATAATTAGAAGCATGAGAAAACTAAAAACACAAAACCATATTCTTTTGAATAAAGATAATGCAGAGTGAAGTCCCATAATTGTCCATAATTAAAAGCATGAGAAAACTCCATAATTCTCCATAATTAAAAGCATGAGAAAACTACAAACACAGAAACTCTGTATCAGATACCTCCACCTCCAGTTTTTTTAGATACTTCCAGATACCTTGGGCTTGCCAACCCTCTTGAGGCTTCAGAAGGCAGTGAAGGACAAAATGAGGAGAATGTATCAAACATGCGGTGCTCAAGATAATTGATTACAGAACCGAAGCCTAGATCTCTAAAATTCAGTTATAAATTCTGGTATGTAAATCACGAGTCTCGCTACATTTTCAATTAAATCAATGGCAAAACAGAATTCTTAGATAAACTGATACTGTCGTTATGATTTCTATCGGTGGTGCAATTAAATATATCAGAGATAACGTTTTATTGCTATTAATTATATCAAAGCGACATTCCACTGCAATGCAACGTCTAGAAAAAGAAAAATAGCTCAAATGTAAAGCGGCTCCTTAAAAAACAAAAATATGACAATGCTTGCAGGAAAATATGATAGCACCATTATATCATCAATGCAAAACACTATTTGACAGTGCATGATTTAAACTCGCTCTTGTGTTTAATTGCTTTACCAGGAAAACAAATTTATATGGAAGACTGAACCAGATCAGAGACCTAAAATGGGGAAAATCTGATAATGAAAATCAATTTTCTCATTACACCCAGCTGCATTTTGATAACCAAGAGAAACGTAACAGTCCAATGCTTTTCTAACCACCAGACAAACAGATACCATCATGCATTTTGACTATGAGCATCATCATCGACGACCATAGATCCAATCGAAAACGACACAACAACAGAAAAAACCGAAAAGAAATAGAGATGTTTCGTAGGCATTACACGTAAACCGAAAAACAGATAGATCTCTCCAACTCTCCCCTTCTCCGACGTCCGCGGATCAAATCCCACTGGCATTCAACTGGCTCTATATCCCCAAATAACAACAAGCATTCAGCGCTCAGTAGAACTTGAAAAGGAGATCTAGAAAAAAAGAAAGAGAGCCACCCACGCACAGGCTTTTATGATTTATCTCCTCTATTCGTCAAATCAAATCTAAAGCATAGATTCCTGGAGAACAACGACCCTTCTTGAGACACATAAATCTTGTGGGTCTGCAAATCGTTGCGAAGATCAATATAATTCGAATCCACTGGTAGAGTCGTAATATTGTCTCTCACATTTCCAGCTTCAACCCACCGGTATGACCTGTATTGGGTCGCTTACTCTGTAAATGACTTTTAACGGAAGACGCGACATTCGTTGATAAGGTTTCACCTGATGACGCAGAGCGGAAGAGGAATGTTGCACAGACATCACGAGAAAAATAGGAATGTTCCACAGGCGTCACAAGAAAAAGAGGAATGTTGCACATACTAATCGTGGTTAACAAAGAGCGAAATGGCAAGTTTGAAGGTTTTTCACCAAGTGACATTAGTGGAAAGAGATTCGGGGGCTGACTGAAAACAAGTTGGAGAAGATATCCAAAATCCGCCGAGGGAAATAGAAGCCACGACTCCTTTCAGCATCTTTTGATTGAAGCAGTGATACGTCATAAGTGGCGAGCTAATAATAGAGAAGCCACTCCTGCAAAATGGAAACATCCATCCGGCATCCGCGGCAACGGTAACAGAAGGAGGCAGAAATATCTGTCTAACTGGAGTGGGAGTGACATGGATGTCATAGATCAACGGCTTAAAACAATGACAATTGTGCCCAGAACGAACGGTAGAAAATGAAAATGTTGACGATGGTCTAGTGGAATTCTTCCAATATAACACCTTCGGTGTAATTATTATTATTATTATTTATATTTAAAAAAATTGTTTAATATATTAATTTTAAAAAAAATAGAATAATTTATAGGAAGACACTTAACAATATAGAGTCTAGACAATTTTTTAATAAAATACTCTTTACAAATGATGATGATAATACTAATATAATTTAAGTTGATTGCCAAAGACATGTAAGTATAGATAGTCTAGTCATATTGATAGCCTCTTACAAGGTTTTATAGGTCAACTATAACATTATTAGGTCGATAGACATGTTTATTTTGGAATAGGGCTTCAACAATCTTAATTTAGTTATTGAGCCAAGAGGCTCATTCTACAACCCAATATGAAAAGGATGTGTTAGTTTTTACGTCCATTCGTCCCCTTTAAAATAAAAAAATAAAAATATAAGTTAAAAATTATGTTCTAAATAGAAAAATAATGTCGGCTATAATTTTAAAAAAAAAATGTAAAGTAATTAGAAGTAGAAAAAATGTGTAAGTAAGATGTTTAAATCTTGTAATTTGGTTATTGATAAAATATTTTAAGATGAATTAATATTGACGTATATTTCAAAATATATTAATAATAAAAAATCATTTTAATTTGCGGCATAAAATGTCTCCATGTACATGTTATGTAAAATATTTTACTATCAGTTGTGTATAATTATATATCATTTTTAAAAATTATGTATATATCATGTAAAAATTAAGTTTTTATAGTTAAAACATTTATTTGGTCCTATATATATTCTATTTAACATTCAAAAATACAATTTAAACAATGAATAATAACACATTGTATTTTGCACTCTAAAGAAGTTTGCACGTGAAGAAATTTGATCCCTCTTGGCTCTTGTTAAATTCATACTTAAGATGGATCTATTCTCGTTAATAATTATTAGGTGGATGGTAGGTATTTAACCTCCATAAAATATTCTAGAATATTTATAGTAATATACACAAATCAAAGTTGAGATGTATTTCCAAAGTAGTTATGTTTTTTTTTGCTCTTATACTTAAATTCATTAATTTAAATTGTGGTTTTGAAGAAGAAGAAGTTATTTTAAAGTCCACGAGGCTAAAGATAGCCTATGGGACAGATTGCTTCTCTATCTGGCTCTTGTATTCAACCCTTTTCCTGTGAAGTTTCATAATAAACTCTCTCAGCTTCTCGACAAACCCCTCGCTGAATAGATTATCCCAAGAGCTCGCTGCCAAAATATCTGCATAACTTTCCCTATTGTTTTTGAAGGCCTCACATTCTAAAATGAAATGCTTTTCTGTTTCCACTTTTCCGGAAGAGCAAAAAATACATACTATTTCCTCCTACAATTATTTTGGCCTTTTCCAGTGCCCTATTTCACAACGAAGTTGATGAGAATTAATCCTTAATTGAGCAATAAGAATTTTGGCTCTCCAAGAAATATTGGCCCCTATGTACGCTTTTCATTGATGATTATGAGTGGGATTAAACTCTTCAATATAATACTTTTTCTTTCTGCGTAGATCCTTCTTCGAAGTACATTTGTGGAATTTATCCATAACAAAAGATTTTATCTATTTATCTAAACCATTAGTTATTTTTCTACATCCAAGTCTTGTTTCTTTTGCATAATATGTCATTAAACAAAA
This sequence comes from Pinus albicaulis, assembly GCA_034641835.2. Taxonomy (NCBI): domain Eukaryota; kingdom Viridiplantae; phylum Streptophyta; class Pinopsida; order Pinales; family Pinaceae; genus Pinus; species Pinus albicaulis. Next base: position 830,590,734 of record CM076570.1, read on the forward strand.
CCTTAGGCCATCTGCCATCTTCCATTTTGCTCGATTTTTTTTAAATACCTTATGACCTGCACCATAACAATTGCTTCAATATGAGCAACCCCTATTTCAGTTAACAAGATAGCATAAGGAACTGCACTTTTAATTTTGAATTTGTTTGTAATCAATCGCTTCTGAATTTTCTCAATTTATTTCCCCTACATTTCGGATACTGCTGGCCCACAGTTTGCAACCGTAGAGGATCACTGGAATCACTAAAAGCCCAAAAAGATTTATAGTTGTTTTCCAGTCTCATAACTCTGCCTTTCTACACCTATTTTGAAAAGCATAAAATGCTTTCCAACCCCCCAAAGTTCTTTTCTTTCTACATCTATTCCAACTTAGATTTCTGTTGAAGTTAATTCCGAGGTATTTGTAATCCGCAACTTCTTACAGAATGTTGCCTTCAAAGTAGAACTTATGCTGGTTATGTTTTCTTTTGTTAGAGAAAACCACTACTTTCGTTTTGTTGATATTGACTTGCATCCCCACACTTTTACAAAAATGCTCAAGGTGTTGATAATTCAAAGGGTTGGTGATTAGTTCAAATTATCTACTTGATAATTACTTGTGAGCTTACTTCTTATACTTATGTCTTCTATTTTTAACTTATTTAGTCTTTCATCAAGTCAATTACCAAAAACACAAGAGACACAAATTTAGGCTCTTCGAGCCAGGGAAAAACCTCTCCCTCTTGGAGAGGAAAACCTGTTGAAGTTTGCAACAAGAAACAGTGAAGGAGGCATCCTGAAACATCATCCTTGATCCTAGTTGGAAAATAATCACCTAAAATAGATGGGGCCCACACAGGCTATTTTTAGGTGTATGTCTATTTTTAGACATGGTGAGCATATTCTATATGTAGTAGGAGGTTATTTGTAGATGGTTGGTCAAATGTGAAAAATAGATGAGATTCTATTTTTAGAAGATTGGGTGAAGTCTATTTATAGATCGCTAATCTAAAAATAGATGCATGTCGATTATTATTAGCCATTAATAATAATCAGACTCTAAATATCAACTTATTCTCTTGGAGCAATTTATTTCAGTGAACAAATTTGGAAAATTGGTGGGCTGAAGGAATTATGCAATTCCTATGGTGGTTGGTGACTCATGCATGGAGGACTCAGTTAGAACTGAAGTGGCAAAGTTATGACAGAGTTGGAAGAGTAGTTCATGGAGTTGTATTCAGTTTAACTCAGTTAGACTCAATTGAGCTAGTTGTATCTAATATAACTGAATGACACACTAGTGAGAGTGGAGTGAATTAATTAGTTAATTAATTCACAAATAATAACTCATTAATCAACTGAATAATACAGCAGTTAACTACAGTGCATGTCAGATCTAGAGGCGACCCAGTGCAGAGATAGGTGAAAGGGTGAGATAGACTATCTGTTGTGACCATAATGATGCATGGATTGCATCTATATATACATTGGAGTTGCCAATTATAATCAAGCAGTCAAAGAGAGTGGGATTGCATCGAATTGGTCTTTTTAATCAGCTTGGATTGTGCAGTGGAGGCAGGCTAGCAGGAGGGCTGAGATTGGTGCATGGATTTGCAGATTTCTTCATGTTAGTGTGTAACGATTGACTGTACTGAGAGCTTGATGTACTAATATTTGCATGAGATTGTTACATGATCTCCATGGTACATAATATATGATAGTTGGGGTTTTCAGCTTCAGTCTTTCCCGTTAAACAACTGTGTTATGTGTGATTGTTTTATGCTTCACACGTGTGTGCAATTAATTTTCCGCAAAATATTAACAGTGGAATGATTCTGTATTTTGCAAGAAGTTAAATATTGTGAGATCAAGGGAATCTGGATGTATGCATGCTTAATGTATACTAATTTCTACAAGGTATCAAAGCTGTGTTAATTACTGGAGATTGCAATTGTGAAGCGGTGCTGAGTTTTTTGTGCTGGTGGACAAATTCGAATTTGCTGCAGGAGTTTCTTGGTGCGACAGTTGAGTATACATTGAAATGTATTTCAATGGGTTGTGGTTGGAGTATGCACTTGAGGGCAACTCTAACTACATAGCCTGGAAGGACAGGATGGAGGCGGTGCTTGAAGATAATGGCTTGAAGGAATTCATCAAGACAGATGTTCCTAAGCCCACTTCGGCGGATGCGGCAGTACTTGACGCATGGCAAAAGAAAGTAGCAAGGGCAAGGAGGATTTTTTTGGAAGGTGTGAGAGACAATATTGTCTCAAGCCTTCATGGGAAAGCCACTCCATATGTTATGTGGAAGGCTTTGACAGATCTTTTCCAAAGTAGCAGTGACCAGAGGAAGTTGACGTTGAAAGATAAGCTCAGAAAAATAAAGACGCAAAAGAATTTTTATAGATTTGAAGTAAATGGGATTTCTACGGAGCTTCTTACTGTTGGGAAGTGCAAGAAAGACATGCAATTGAAGCTTGAGAGGGAGCAGGATTTGCATGCAGGTAAGTGTGAACCTCGAGATGTGGAGCTGCCACAAGATGAGGATCATGGAGTGGGAGCAACCACTTATGCAGAGAAATTTCATGCCAGATAGGCAGAGGGAGAGCATGCAGCTATACCACTAGGTAAGAGGTGGAGCGACATGCATGGATAATCCAAGAAGAAATTTTTGGGCAGGATTCATTGAGATGGTGTGGATCTCATGAATTGAACCTGGCTACGAGGTGCCCATAGAGCAGTAGTAGCATTATCAGTTGGATAGATGCAGTGAGATCAAAGTGACAGTGTCGGATACTGGAGCACGGTTTAGAGTTGACAGCAAGTGCAGAGTGCATGGGTGCAGAGTTCAACAGCGCAGTGGTTCCTGAAGACATGTGCAATTGGTACCATCAGAAGTCGAAGACGTTGATGATAGATGCATTATATTGATTCAGTTGTTTGGAGGCTATTCAATTTCAAAAGTGTTGCAACAAGAGTTACAGAGTGGATGCATGGAGTTGTAGGGCGCTTGCAAAGGTTGCAGGGTGAATGCATGGAGTTGCATGTTGCATGCAAGGACAATCTTTTCTTGTTGAGAGGGAGTGTTGTATTTTGCAACAAGAAACAGTGAAGGAGGCATCCTGAAACATCATCCTTGATCCTAGTTGGAAAATAATCACCTAAACTAGGTGGGGCCCACACAGGCTATTTTTAGGTGTATGTCTATTTTTAGACATGGTGAGCATATTGTATATGTAGCAGGAGGCTATTTGTAGATGGTTGGTCAAATGTGAAAAATAGATGAAATTCTATTTTAGAAGATTGGGCGAAGTCTATCATAGATCGTTGAAATAAAAATAGATGCATGTCGGTTATTAATAGCCTTAATAATAATCGGACTCTAAATATCAAATTATTCTCTTAGAGCACTTTATTTCGGTGAACGATTTGGAAAATTAGTGAAATTTGAAGGAATTACGCGATTCCTAGGGTGGTTGGTGACTCATGCATGGAGGACTCGATTCGGCCCCGAGTAGCAAAGTTATGACGAGTTGGAAGAGTAGTTCATGGAGTTGTATTCAGTTTAACTCAGTTAGACTCAGTTGAGTTAGTTGTATCTAATCTAACTGAATGATACACTAGTGAGAGTGGAGTGAATTAATTAGTTAATTAATTCACAAATAATAACTCATTAATCAATTGAACAATACAGCAGTTAACTACAGTTCATGTCAGATCCAGTGGAGACCTAGTGCAGAGATAGGTGAAAGGGTGAGATAGACTATCTGTTGTGACCATAGTGATGCATGGATTGCATCTACATATACATTTGAGTTTCCAATGATAATAATGTAGTCAAGGAGAGTGGTATTGCATCGAATTGGTCTTTGTAATCAGCTTGGATTGCGCAGTGGAGGCAGGCTAGCAGGAGGGATGAGATTGTTGCATGGATTTGCAGATTTCTTCTATGTTAGTGTGTGACGATTGTATTGTACTGAGAGCTTTATGTACTAAGATTTTTATGAGTTTTTTACATGATCTCCATGATACATAATATATGATAGTTGGGTTTTTTAGCTTCGGAGGCTTTCTGATGGCTGTTGTATTTATGTGTGATTGTTTTTATGCTTCACATGTGTGTGCAATTAATTTTCCGCAAAATATTAACAGTGGAATGATTCTATATTTTGCAAGAAGTTAAATATTGTGAGATCAGGGGAATCAGGATGTATGCATGCTTAATGTATACTAATTTCTACATGGTATCAAAGTTGTGTTAATTACTGGAGATTGCAATTATGAAGCGGTGCTGAGTTTTTTGTGCTGGTGGAGAAATTCGAATTTGCTGTAGGATTTTCTTGGTGCGATAATTGAGTATACATTGAAATGTCTTTCAATGGGTTGTGGTTGGAGTATGCACTCAAGGGAAACTCTAACTACATAGCCTGGAAGGACAGGATGGAGGCGGTGCTTGAAGATAATGGCTTGAAGGAATTCATCGAGAGAGATGTTCCTAAACCCACTTCGGCGGATGCGGCAGTACTTGACGCATGGCAAAATAAAGTAGCAAGGGAGAGGAGGATTCTGTTGGAAGGTGTGAGAGACCATATTGTCTCAAGCCTTCATGGGAAAGCCACTCCATATGCTACGTGGAAGGCTTTGACAGATCTTTTCCAAAGTAGTAGCAACCATAGGAAGTTGACGCTAGAAGATAAGCTCAGAAAAATAAAGATGCAGAAGAATATTTATAGATTTGAAGTAGATGAGATTTCTACAGAGCTTCCTACTGTTGGGAAGTGCAAGAAAGACATGCAATTGAAGCTTGAGAGGGAGGAGGATTTGCATGCAAGTAAGAGTGAACCTCGGGATGTGGAGTAGCCACAAGATGAGGATCATGGAGTGGGAGCAACCACTCATGCAGAGAAATTTCGTACCAGATGGGCAAAGGGAGTGCATGCAGTTATATCACTAGGTAAGAGGTGGGGCGACATGCATGGATAATCCAAGAAGAATTTTCTGGGCAGGATTCATTGAGATGGTGTGGATCTCATGAATTGAACCTGGATATGAGGTGCCCATAGAGCAGCAGTAGCATGATCAGTTGGATTGATGCAGTGAGATCAAAGTGACAGTGTCGGATACTGGAGCGCGGTTCAGAGTTGACAGCAAGTGTAGAGTGCATGGGTGCAGAGTTCAACAGAGTTCAACAGCGCAGTTGGTACCAGCAGAAGTCAAATACTTTGATTATAGATGCATTATACCGATTCAGTTGTTTGGAGGCTATTCAGTTTTAGAAGTGTTGCAGCAAGAGTTGCAGAGCAGATGCATGGAGTTGCAGGGCGCTTGCAAAGGTTGCAGGGCGAATGCATGGAGTTGCATGTCGCATGCAAAGACATTCTTTTCCTGTTGAGAGGGAGTGTTGAAGTTTGCAACAAGAAACAATGAAGGAGGCATCCTGAAACATCATCCTTGATCTTAGTTGGAAAATAATCACCTAAACTAGGCGGGGCCCACACAAGCTATATTTAGGTGTATGTCTATTTTTAGACATGGTGAGCATATTCTATAAGTTGCAGGAGGCTATTTGTAGATGGTTGGTCAAATGTGAAAAATAGATGAGATTCTATTTTTAGAAGATTGGGTGAAGTCTATTTATAGATCGCTAATCTAAAAATAGATGCATGTCGATTATTATTAGCCCTTAATAATAATCAGACTCTAAATATCAACTTATTCTCTTGGAGCAATTTATTTCAGTGAACAAATTTGGAAAATTAGTGGGCTGAAGGAATTACACAATTCCTAGGGTGGTTGGTGACTCATGCATGGAGGACTCAATTAGAACTGAAGTGGCAAAGTTATGACAAAGTTGGAAGAGTAGTTCATGGAGTTGTATTCAGTTTAACTCAGTTAGACTCAGTTGAGCTAGTTGTATCTAATCTAACTGAATGACACACTAGTGAGAGTGGAGTGAATTAATTAGTTAATTAATTCACAAATAATAACTCATTAATCAACTGAATAATGCAGCAGTTAACTACAGTGCATGTTAGATCCAGTGGAGACACAATGCAGAGATAGGTGAAAGGGTGATATAGACTATCTGTTGTGACCATAGTGATGCATGGATTGCATTTATATATACATTGGATTTGCCAATGATAATCACGCAGTCAAGGAGAGTGGGATTGCATCGAATTGGTCTTTGTAATCAGCTTGGATTGCACAGTGGAGGCAGGCTAGCAGGAGGGTTGAGATTGGTGCATGGATTTGCAGATTTCTTCATGTTAGTGTTTGACGATTAATTGTACTGAGAGCTTGATGTACTAAGATTTGTATGAGATTGTTACATGATATCCATGATACATAATATATGATAGTTGGGGTTTTCAACTTCAGGCTTTCCCGTTAAACAACTGTGTTATGTGTGATTGTTTTTATGCTTCACATGTGTGTGCAATTAATTTTCCGCAAAATATTAACAGTGGAATGATTATGTATTTTGCAAGAAGTTAAATATTGTGAGATCGGGGGAATCTGGATGTATGCATGCTTAATGTATACTAATTTCTACAAAACCCACGAGAAATTCTTCTTATAGACTTTCAAATGACAAGTACCATGACCATGACACATACCCTAGACCTTTATATGCCTTCAAGACCTTGTCACCGCTTCTTCAGTGACTCCTTGAGCTTATCCTTCTTTCTTGCACCTTCCTACATTGATCAACACCATTCATCACCAAATTTAGAGAAATCGGTCTCTAGCCCTCCTTTACTTTGAATCCTTCTTCTCTTATATGTATTAATGCCCAAAATAGAGATACGAGTTACTGAACCTTAGATCCTTCCTTTGATTTACTTGCAGCCCTGATCTTTACATTCATTTCATACCTTATAGTTTCTCCTTCACAAAACTTGTTTCATGCTATAGATGTAGATCTATTACCAAGATGAATAGACCCTAGACCGAACACGTGACATCCCTTCTTCTCTTCATTGTAACATACTTCTTTTTTGTACTACTTCATACCCTTTCTCGCACTTCTCCACAGAACTGGACGAGGTAGAATAGATCCAAAATAGAGTTAGTATTATCCTTCTTTTCTTCATTGTTTTCCTCTCCTATTCCGCACTTGTTGTAGTCCTTTAACTCGCACTAAATCTCAGAAATTGTTCGCATTCCTTCAGTTGATCCGCAGAGAAACTCCGTGAAAACCGCAAAGAAATCCACAATTATGTCTTTTCTGCGCAGTATATACAGGGGTATATATAGTTGTCCCCGTATGTTAATAAGTCGACCTGTCATATTTATATAGGGTCGACTTGATCACTATTTTATAGGTCGACATGAAGGCTACCTAGAGGAGAATTTCAACGTTGATATGAGGCATCATTCTGAGCTTATGTCACAAGGTCTTAAGGCATATTAGATTGACTTGAATCTTCATATACATGACTCTTTAAATAGTACATTTATGACCATAAGACAAATTCCTAAAGGAAATCAAGAAGAAGTCCCTTGACCTATAATAAAGTGCTCATGAAACCCATGAAGCAAGCATACCAAAAATATATATTATTATCTTTGTCTTCTTCATTTCATAAATACATAGTTACATAGTCAATATGAAGACTGATCCTAGTTACACCTTCTAACACTCCCTCTTAACTAGGGAGGTATTTATACAGGTACATGGTCACTTTCAAACTAAAGAATCTCATAAGAATAATCAGATTGGTAATCTCATCTGTATAGCATCATATCAACCTATCAACCAGCATTTTCCTAGTGCAAGGCCTTAACTAACAACCCCATCTCTCAATGAGACAATGGGCTACAATGCTATCGAGATACATGATTTATAGACACCATAGTTATTGTCTCCAAGGTACATACTTCACCTGGGTGTTCCCAAAGTATGACCTTCTTAGAATATTCTTCTCTTGGGTAGCTAGCCCTCAAAGAATATCGATCCCAGAATACTCTTATCTTGAATTCCCTAACATATTCTCAAAGAGTATCGAATGCCAGATGATTACCCAATCCTCCATTCTCTCTTCCCAAGTGAAGACTAGAATGATGTGTCTACCTCTCCCTCTCAGCCAAGGAGGACCTATTTCACAAGGGAATGTACTCATTCATGTATAATGAATGTACCTAAGCTCATTCTTAGGAATTACTCAGCTTCTTCCAAGTAAGAAATTTATCACCAAGCTCCCTCTCAATCAGGAACCTGCAGCAGCAATGGTGAGACACCCAGCTTCTCATGAAGAATTCTCCCCTCGATGTCATGGATTTCGATATTGAGGATTCTTCAACTTTAGCTCCATAGGGCACAAATCATCCATCACTTTCATTCATGAGTCATGTCATCTACCAGAAACTGATTCATCTGTCTTTCTTATCTAGATCACATTTTATGCCATGTTGCTTTCTTTTGAATCATCTCCAAGGATTTTACATCCTTTCACATGATTAAAAACCCTCCACAAATTAATCCAGATAAACATATACGTATGAACTTTAAAAAAAAATTCACCTCAATGATTTTCCTTCGCCATGACATATTCCTGTAGGCATCGACATACTTTATTCATATTGACACATCTCCTCATGATATGTCTTTTCAAGGGTCTTCTTCTTTACCAGACTTCTATCATAGTCTACATATCCTCCAGGAGATATTCTAGCCACATCTTCTTGGCTTCCGGATGAAAATTGCCTCTTGACATGGTTGCACTTCATGATCTCTTCCCTTCTGCACATTTTCATTCCCAGGAACTTACAATTTCCAGTTCCTTGTTTATATACAACCATGTCATATTCCATATGAGGATATATTATGTTGATTTCATTTGTCAGTGCATTGTGATAAATCATCCTCCATAGATAATACTTCTAAATATAGAAGTCCATTACCTGCAACCATATGACATGAGTTCACAACATCCAGTGTCAGCATATAAATGTATATATACCTCATACCTTTTTCCTTTGAGTCATACGGTAGCAATTTTACTAGAATAAAGAGCTTCATTCCTTTGACCTACTCCATCAATATGTCATCACATCCCAAAATTTTGTAGCATAGAACCATTATGCTTTCTTTCTAATCAGTGAATTCGTACAAAACTCCATTAGAAAATGCTAGCCCCAGTTTCCATGATGACCCTTGATCCTAATGATTGCCTTCCTTCAGTATTGTTATCAGTGAGGTTCTCCCATAGTTGTTTCACCAAGAGCTCCTACCATGCTTCTATCATGATGCTATCAATATACATTGCTTCCTATCATAATAATTTACAACCAACAGAAATCACTTAAAGAGGAAGATGATCTCAATCACAATAAATATCTTTCGCTTCTTCTTTCTTATATTTCAATGCATCAGTTTCTTCCCTCATATCTGAGACATGGGCTTCTTCCCTTTTCCTCTTGTCCTTTTCAGTTTTAGGACAATCTCATTTATAATGCCCAAGTTAATTACATCCAAAGCATCATACTTTGTCCATATTTCTTCTTTTATTCTTAGGACAAAATTTATCGAATCTTCCTTTTTTCTTGGATATGGCTGCAAAGGCTTGATTCCCTTCACTTGATCATGTATTAGCTTTGGCTTTCAATCTTGTTTCCTCTATTTTACATAGAGACCATAAATCATGGAATAGTGTTGCTTCTTTCTTCTCGTATAAACTTGAAGTGAAGTTTCCCCATTCTTCTCGTAGAGAATTTAGCACCACTGTAGTCATCTCAGTGTGAGACATTACTTCTCCCAGATCTTGTAGTTGATCTCTTATTTCAGAAATCCTCATAAAGTATGAACTGATTCCCTCTTCTCTTGACAATTTAATTTTGTATAGTTCTTGTCTCAAAGAGATTGCTTCTCCTGCAGTACTCACGAAGAATAGCTCCACCGGTTTCTCATATATTTCTTTAGCAGACTTTAGTTTTGATACATAGGGAATTAGTGAGTCCTTATTCTATGAGAATCCTCCAGGCTCTGATTTCTCCCTTCATTTACTTGGCATGAGCTGGAACATCTTCTTTTGGTGGTTGAATTGTAGATCCTTCAATGTAGTCCATAACTTCGTCTTCAATTAAATTCAAATATGTCCTCTTCTTCCATGCACTAAAGTTCTATGACCCAACCAACTTGTTTCTCTCTCTACAATAAGTCATCTTGACAGATTTAAGTAAGGTCATAGATACTTACTTGAGTAGAGTGGTTTGTAGCTTCCTTGATGCTGATGAAGATGAAGTCAGGAGATTCTTCTAAGATTGAAATCTCCAATGTAGATGTTCTTGGATCCTTGATGATAAAGGATATCTTCAAAAGAAAATGTCCTCTTCTAGGAATGTCTTGAATGTAAATCTTTGATGGCAAAGATTATTTTCTTGAATGAGTTTATCCTTTGAATGAGATAGAAGATCTATCTTGAAATTGCTTGAGAATCTTCCTTGCAAACTGATTTGACTTTTCAGCCCAAACTTTGATCTTCACTTCCTGGAGTGTCTTCTTTGTCAAGTAGCCCTTGTGTTCGGCACATTATCTCTGAGTCCATGTTGAGAATTGAAAGGGCTAGTGATTAATTCAAATTCTCTCCTTGATAGTTACTTGTGAGCTTACTTCTTATACTTATGTCTTCTCTTCTTAGCTTATTTAGTCTTTCATCAAGTCAATAACCAAAAACACAAGAGACACAAATTTAGGCTCTTCGAGCCAAGGAAAAACCTCTCCCTCTTGGAGAGGAAAACCCACGAGAAATTATTCTTATAGACTTTCAGATGACAAGTACCATGACCATGACACATACCCTAGACCTTTATATGCCTTCAAGACCTTGTCACCGCTTCTTCAATGACTCCTTGAGCTTATACTTCTTTCTTGCACCTTCCTGCACTGATCAACACCGTTCAACACCAACCTTAGAGAACTTGGTCTCTAGCCCTCCTTTACTTTGAATCCTTCTCTTATATGTCTTAATGCCCAAAACATAGATACGAGTTACTAAATCTTAGATCCTTCCTTTGATTTACTTTCAATCTTGATCTTTACATTCATTTCAGACCTTAAAGTTTCTGCTTCACAACACTTGTCTCACGCTATATATGTAGATCTATTACCAAGATGTATAAACCCTAGACCGAACACATGACATCCCTTCTTCTCTTCACTATAACATACTTCTTTGTTGTACTACTTCATACCCTTTCTCGCACTTCTCCACAGAACTAGACGAGGTCGAATAGATCCAAAACAGAGTTAGTATTATCCTTCTTTTCTTTGTTGTTTTCCTCTCCTTTTCCACACTTGCTGCAGTCCTTTAACTCACACTAAATCTTAGAAATTGTTTGCATTCCTTCAGGTGATCCGTAAAAAAACTCTGTGAAAACTGCAGAGCAATCCGCAATTATGTCTTTTCTGCACAGTATATACAGGGGTATATATAGTTGTCCCTGTATATTAATAAGCCGATATGTAATATTAATATAGGGCCAACTTGATCACTATTTTATAAGTCGAAAAGAAGGCTGTCTAGAGGAGAATTTCAACATTGATATGAGGCATCATTCTGAGCTTGTGTCACAAGGTCTTGAGGCATATTAGATTGACTTGACTCTTCATATACATGAATCTTTAAATAGTACATTTATGACCAGAAGACAAATTCCTAAAGGACAACAAGAAGAAGTCCTTTGACCTATAATAAAGCCTTGCTCATGAAACCCATGAAGCAAGCATACCAAAAATATATATTATTATCTTTGTCTTCTTCACTACATAAATACATAGTTACATAGTCAATATGAAGACCGATCCTAGTTACACTTTCCAACACAAGGGAAAGTAAGTGCTCTTGCAAACCAAGAGTGGGTTTAACAATAAGAATATGGTCATCTGCATACAAAATAAGCCTCATAACAAAATTTCCCAAATGGATACCATCACCCCCATGAGAATTTAGCCACTCTTCAAGCTTGTCGATATATAAACCAAAGAGAATAAGAGACAATGGGCAACCTTGTTTGACCCCGATATCACTTCTAAAACTTTCACAAATGTCTGTTGAAGTTCTAATTTTGACTTTCACCTCTTCATATAGCCTATGCACAACTGCTCTCAAATGCCCGGGAACCCCAAGTTCCTCCATTGTGTGCCAACGCTTATCCCTAGGAACTGTGTCAAAGGCTTTTCTGAAATCAACAAAACAACAAAATACTTCTTCCTTTTTCTCCCAAACTTTTTCAATGATGTGCCTTAAAGTTATACCATGATCAACTGTGGAATGTTTAGGTCTAAAACCTGCTTGTCCTTTAGCACATTTATCTCTTTCTTCTACCCACTCGCTGATTTTATTTTCTAACATTCTTCCAAATAACTTTGGAAACAAGGGGTTTATCATTATGGTCCTATAATTGGAGGGATTATTGACGTCACCACTATTGAAAAGAGGTATTGCCAGACTAGTTGTCCAATCTATGGGGAACCCCTATTGTATGATGTTGTTGAAATTTTTTCTAATGTGAAGTGAAAGCATTTTTAAGCCCCACTTTAGATACAGTGCTTGGAGTTCAGCTAAGTATTATGCTTTTCCAACACCCAACTTCTTGATACCCATCTCTACCTCTTGCACCGTGAAGAGTTTTGTATCAGTGTTGACCAAGGGAGGAGGGTCAACTTCGAGATCCTACTCATAAAGTTGTCTTTCATAGTCAAACCATTTAGAATATGTAATATTGTTTTCAGTTTGCATCTTTCTTGGTTGGAGCTCATTCCAAAATAATTTGGGGTTATTTTTCCCAAGGAAGATTAGTTCTTCTCTCCTCGAAACCTTGAAATCAACCTTTTTCTTTCTTAATATCTGTTTGTAAACTTTGAGCTTTATGTTATCCTTGTTTGACTCTTTCCACATTCTCCTTTCCTTCTTTCATTCCTCATCAAACCAAGCATTAACCGGAATGCATTTTGTTTCGGACTTCTTAAGTTTTTATATTTTGCACTCTACAAGTGAGCTTTGAATTAAATGTGTCAATTCATGACTATGAAAGTCGTGAAATGCGATTTCCTCCTTCTCGAAGAGACTCTCTAGTGCTATTTTTAATGTATTACAATTTTTTGGAGTCAAAAGAATTCTGCCCTTTGGAATATTTTGTTGAACACACTGAGTTTTTGACCCTAACTGCTTCTTTCCAATCCAAGAGAAACTTAAATAAATTGGCTTCTGATCTGATTTTAAGTCCCAAAGTTGATCTCCAATCAAAACTTCATCCATTTTCTCACATAAACTATGTGAGCAAGTTACATAGTCTACTACACTTGCTCCATTGCAAGTATTACAAGTGAAATTACCAGAATTTTCCCATCTAGTCGAACCATTACAAATGACTAAATCGAAAGCCCCACAGAGTAAGCAATTGTTCACCAAAGAGATTGCAACCCTTGTCCTCTGAATTTATTTCCCACTGATGATTACTCTCTTTTGTAAGCGAGATAGGGTCGCAACCTTCTTTACAACAAATAATGCTAGCTTGCTCACTTGCAATTATAGCATTGAAATCACCCACTATAATGTATTCACCTAGCTAAGAATATGTTGCAATATCTGCCTTTAAGGCTGCAAAGGGATCTTTGTGGTCAAGCTCTCTACTTTTGTAGATTTTTGAAACTTGTGGCGCAAAAATAACATGCTGCAATTCTAATGTCATTTCCATTTTCTAATATTTTAAACCAAACGAATTGTTTATTTGAGTCTTCTTTTTCTAGCTGAGTGAAATGACCTTCTTTTTCTCTCACTAATACCATGATAAACCATGGTATTGTAACAAAACCTATTTATAGATTAAGAATCTCACGATAAAGTGGAAGTGAATTTCATGATAAAGTGAAGGTGATTCTTAATGGTTAATAATCTTGTTATATATATATTGATATTGATTCTTTTTATCATAAACAATAACGAGACTAGATCCATCTTAACTGTGGATCTACTAAGCGTAGAGTGGGTTCAAGTTTAGAGTTAAGATTGATCTAATCCGATACTCTTGCATTCCATAATGAATTTCCTTAAGCCTTTAAATACGCTTCATCGTAACAAATACCATGGGCTATGTAATACCATGAGATTGTAAATTACAGTAATTTTAGAGTTTAATTTAAGTTAATAATTTTATAGTTAAAGTATAATTATTATTATTTTTAATAATTTTATTCATCAGAGATTTGCACCTCTTATTTTTATTTTTAATTTTATTTTATCTTTTACCAAGTTAAAATGTTTATATTGACATTACATCGCTACCCTACTAGGTTGGAGATCTCTTGATGCAATGATGCAGCCAAAGGCTGCAAAACCCACATCTTCCAAAATAAAATCCCATGGTTCGTTATATAAACCAAAATAATTCTCAACCAGGGGTAACTCTTAGTGCGGAAGCTTACCTTTTTCAAATCCTATGGTTAAAACCATATACCGAACCCACATTATGGACAATTCGAATCAATATTCCAATTTGCATTAAAATGTATCCATGCATCCGACTTTGCAATAAAAACCCAAAATATAATGGCCCCGCTTGCCAACTCACCTTTAACCAATAACTATGGTTAATTTCGTTAATACCATTAAAGAATTTCTTTAATACGCCTTCCACCATTCTTTTACCCTATCGTTACAACCCATATATCAAAACTCGTTTCATGAATTGGGAATCAATATATATAACCTTGGTAAACACCCCTTTTAAACATCATATCTTCGAACCACGCAAACATTTCAATTATTCAAAAATTAGACTTTGGATATAACCCAAAGCACCAACATACATTATAACATCCAGCCCACAACATACCAACCACCTTTCCATCATTCATCAAATCCGACATCATATGATATATGGACCCCACAACATATCCAACTTTGGTTTAAAACCCAAATATCAACATAATATTTGGTTCAGGTCCCACAACGATTTTCAAATGTACCTGTTCGTTAACCTCCAGATAGATCCAATGGTCAATCTTTCGTCGCGCTCCAAAATCGATTTATGCGTATATCCAACGGATATCGCATCCAATAAACTTCAAACTTTAATGGCTATTTTCACGCGAAATATGTGGTAATTGAATACCATCGATTGCTACGTGTCATAATCTGACCTTTATCGCGTTCAAACGGATGATTACCACTTACCATCCGATGACCGCGCGAAAACCATTTGTGGTTTTCCGAAAACCACCTTCACTGTTCTTTGCCATTGGTTTATGGTTCCAGAGCTTGCTTCACGGTTCCGCTGTTAACTTAATTCATGGTTCCACTGTTAAACCTTGCTCGACTCGCCTTCAACACTAAACGACCCATCAAATGAATCAAGCCTTATGCATATCTATACACAGGTTTTATCAAGCCTTTGTTTTATGATTGTTGATGCGATTCAACAAAATTCACAAGAAACAATTATCCATGGATTTTGTATACAGTAGTTTGATCATCTGTTATCTTTTATAACCAATCAACAAGCACAACAATAATCCATGTTCCAACCATTTTCAAACACAATAATTTGCACAGATTATTCCAAATATTTCTCAGATTCATAGTAAATAAACCACAAGGTCATACAGGTACACGATATGTATAATTCCACACCATTTTTGGTATTTTCCATAAAATATTTACAAACGAAAATACATTCTATTTGACTACTATCAAAACATCCTCTATGAGACCTAGCTACTAGTTTTGAACCATTAGCTTTGCCTCTATCCAATCTCTCTCTTTATCTTTGTCCTCCGATGCTTCAAAAGCTTACAATCTATAAAATAAAAGGATTCATGAACTGATTTAGTTCAAATCCCAAAAATCTCTCACTGTCTCCTAAATTATCTATTAAGCGCTTCTCTTTATTCAACAGAATCCTAGATTAGATTTCTAAATCCCTCAAATCCTCACTATTCTTAGTATTCCTTACTCATCCCTAAGATTTTACAACTCACGAGATATTCTCTATAAATCAATTTACAATTAAATTTCCTCAAAACTCAACTAAACTTTTAGGAAAATAAATAAAATGATTAAGGGAACCCGCTCCCTTTAGTAAATGAGAAATAAGACTCATGGGTCTTATAAGTTTTGAAAAATGCCCTTGCATCACGCAATAACAATATTTTTTTCTTTTTTGGGAATAAAAAAATGTGTATTGCCTTCTTATCAATCCATTACATGTTCACATAGCACAAACAATATTTTTTTCTTTTTTTGTGAATTAAAAAAATTGTATTACCTTCTCATCAATCCATTACATGTTCATACAGGAGAACATCTCTTTACACAATTTTTCTTTTTTTTTGGTGAATTAAAAAGAATGTATTACCGTCTTATCAATTCATTACATGTTCACAAAGAATTTGGCTTGGTCATTTCCAAGGGAACCCCAACCAAAGCCAATACGGAGAGACAAGCTAACCTGTATTTACATGAAAACTAACTAACCTACAATTGACAATGCTAATACTTTTTACTACTTTCCAGGTAAAAGAACGTGGGAGCAATCATGGATTTTATGGAGGATCATTTTTCCTTTTTCGTTTCGTACACCAATCCATTTTGAGGAGTTACCAGGGATAGATGTAGAGGAGACAATAATTACATTTCCTTGGTCTAATTCCAAACTTGGGGGTTATGCTACTTTAGTTACCTCTTTATCACTATTCGAGATATATGATTCATGGAAGTGTTTATGGCCACTCATTATTGAAGCCAAAACCCTAGTTGTATCTTGTGAGTCTTCATTTGAGAGATGGATCTCCACTTTAGTATGATGAGGTGTCCTTGCATGTGGTTGAGTTGAGGCTAAATGAATTGTTTTAGCTATAGAAATTTTTTGTTGTTGCATATTTTCTTGCTTGTAAGCGGAAGAAGTCTTAGCTCCTTTTGGAACTTTTGGATCTTGCCATCCTCGTGACTTATTCCTAGAATATGGAGGAGTAGAGAACCCTTGAGAAGAGGGACAAACATTATGGAGATGACTACGTTGTTGACAAATCCTACAACATAATGTTGTATTTTCATATTCCATCGGCTGTGAATAGATAATGTCATTCCACTCGAGGAGGATTTTGTCTAGGAACCCTTTGCTGAGATCGATTTCAACACAGATTCAAGCAAAGACCACAATACCCTTCTTAAGATTTTTTGTGTCTACTTTAATGAAACGACCGAGTAAGTTGCCCACATAATCTAAAATGTCCTGATGGAGCAGACGAAGGGGAAAATTTGGGAGTCTTACCCAAACTGGAGTGACTGTAATTGGCATAGAGAGAGGGTTAAAACCAACAAACCAAGTTCTGAAAAAAAAACCCAAGCACGACCCCAAATCCAAGGTCCTTCATCAAAAACCTTTCAATAATCCTTCAAATCTTTAAAATACACCACAAAAAATTATTTCGAGCAAAACAACATATCTGTGTTTGGGGACCTAGTTAGATGCACCTAGTCTCGAAGCATAAATGTCGTAGGCCATAACCCATTAAATCGACATATAATGGCATGCATCAAATAATCCATGTAAGCATCCTAGGATTGAAGATGATCCGCTTTAATAGTGGGGATACTTTCCCCCTGATTCACAATGAAAGTTGTCCTTGAGATCTCTTTGGGAATCGCCTATGCGAGCCTTGGCTTGAGGGTATCCTTGAAAGTTCTAGGTTGAGAGGAAGATGATGCACCGTAGCCTTTGGCACCTCTTAGTCTTGACACTAAATGAATTAAGGAGGAAGATGATGCAACGTAGCCTTTGGCACCTCTTAGTCTTGACACTAAATGAATTAAGACATCCTTCGCTATGCATACTCACTGAGTGACTTTAGATATTGAAGTTGCCTACCTCCATGTAGGAGTCGAATAATGCCGTATAGGATTCCCATCCAATCACGTATCCTGAATGCTAGTGAAGTAACAAGATCTATAGCTTTAATATGCATGATCTATTGCTTTGACATGCATGTAAAAGGATCTCCTCATAGAGTGAAAATCTCAAGATCTGAGGTAATAACCTCCTCGTGGTTATACGAGGAACCCTTCATGTAAAAAACTTTCCTTTGTTTTACGAGATTTTGAGGCAGATTTCTTGTCAACTGCTCAAACTTGGTCAAATTTAAAGACCGTGCGGAAAGGAATGATGACTTCGGAGTTTCTCCGCTTTCAATAAAAGCAAGTTTAAAGATTTTTGGGAACAAAGAAAGAAGATTTAGGTGGAGTTTGTCCTCATTGTTTGCAAATATTTAGTCCAAACATTAGAATGAGCGCTTTTTAGAAAAACAATTCATAGTTTAAATATTGGTTGGAAAAAGTGTGAAGGGTTGAGGATTAGGGTTATTACAGCGCCTGAGATTTTCCATCGCGCTTAGGGTTACAAGGGTTTCGTCTCTGCGGGCGATGTGGAGTTTCGGTTGGTTAATGTCGGCTGCCTTTGAAATATTTCGATAGAGCTCCCAACCACAACACCGTCAAAGACCGTGGGGAGGTCCGTTGCCCGAAGGCGGTAGGGGGATTCGGTAACGCCCCAAAACAGTTTCCAGAGCTATTTTCTGAGTTAAAATGGTGTCGTTCTACAGACAGTTATTGATTAGGAGAAACACCTCAGCAACAGCGATAAATACATTTTCTCCCCCAAAACATCCATATCGCTATATCTCTCCCAATTAGGTTGAATCGAAACAGCCAACACTCTCAGTTGATTCAAATATTAGTTTGTTTCTGCATAATTTGGAGAGAAAATAGCGACATAGATGTTTTCGGCGATAGTTCTGAAGAAAACGAAATGTAACGGATAGCGTTCCAGGGAAGCTCCACCGAGATCACATACAGGTATAAATTGAAATCTAGGGTTTTTAGTGGTTAGAGTTTGTTGCATGTAGTTACTTTTTTGTTTAATTAATGAAGGGGCAAACAGTGGCTTGTACGAGGTCCCTCTTCTTTCTTTTTTAAGAGCATGAAATTGCTTATCTTCATACCCAGTCATCCTTAATAATTTTGACACATGATTCAATCATGCCCTACGTGCTCTTAGATTCTGATAGCTCTAGTCACCAAAGTATTGATCACGCCAAGCTCTTGTATTCGGAAGTGATGAAAGCTTGTGTGTAAGTACCTTTCTGTATGGGTTTTTTTTTTTTTTTTTTCTGTATACTTGCTGCATCATAGAACCAACATATTTTTAGCCACCAGGACATTCAGGAGGGATTTTCTTTTCTTGTCCTCTATTTCAGTTGTGAATTTTATGCTCTCACTTTGTTTGTTGAAGTGTTTGAAGGGCTTTTCTAAACTTTCCTTTCCATGAGGTCAGATCACATTTGTATCGTTCAGAGCTCTCCATGTGCAAATTAACAATAACAGGTGATCCCGTAGCATTACCTTCAATCGTCTCATAAATAGTTTCTTCACAACTGAAACAGGTAGATTCCTAGCATACACTCACTAGTTTTGAAATTTCCTCGTTAGTTATTTCTCTGATGACATTAATGGCCTTTTGGATTGGAATTTTAGTGAACAAAGATACTACATCAAAACATACCAGAATGTCTTCTTTCTATACTTTATTATTCTTTATTTCTCTTAACCAGCACACTGAGTCTTTGACAAATGAGTCCGCCTTTCCTCATCATCATCCCGGGATGAGTTCATGATTGTCTTCGTCACCTCTTTTATAGTCTTACTGCTTTGATCATTTGTAGGTTTTTTATGGCTGCCGCTTTTTGAAAGTTGCTCCAGCATTTTTCTATTGTATTCGGGAGTGCCCGTAATGACTGTAGCATTACATTTGTCAGCCTTGAGAATTTTCATGTCGGGAGTCTTTCTAAGTTTCTTATGGGCTGCTTCTTCATCTCTGGTAATATTTAATTTTTGTACCTTTGCCCTTCTTATTAGTACATTCTTATTTGATTACCTAAGCAGTATCTATAGGAGGATTTCTCACTGCTGGTTCCATATTGCAGGTTAACTGTGCAAGAGGAAGCTGGATACTGTACTCCAATACGCTGCAGGTGGCATCATACCGATTTTGTCTTGATAGATTAACAATATTTGATTTTGAGCGATCGTCATTTGTCATTTGTCCTCCGTGCTGTTTTAGTTTTAATTGCTCAAACTTCCTGTTTTGTTTATTTGTGGTATCCTCGAGTGTCTTGTCACATCTTTGAGCCATCGCTGCATCCACTCCATTTTGCAGATTCACACATATTTCATTCGCTAATTTCAGGTGAAGCTTACAGACATTTTAGACAACGATTGAAGGTTGAGCTAACTCTTCTTATTTCTGTTCTTATTAAGGACAATCTTAGCGCTGAGAACCTTGTTCTGTTTCTGTTATTATTTAGATGGTTTCTTATCTCCGTAAAAGGTGAAACAACCATAGATTCACGACATTTCTTGAGGAAATTGATGTCAGCAGTATGGTTAATCATCTATATGCACTTCATTTGATTTTTTAATGTTGATTCCCACCTTGCTTGCAATGTGCACCTTGCATGGGGGTTGCACGCACCTCACTCCTTTTCTCTGTGACACTTGGTATTATTAGTAATTTTAACTTACCTGTTAAAGGCAACTGGCATTAACTGGAGATCTGGCATTAACTGGAGATTTATTAATTCCTTTAACTTGGTTAATGTTAAAAATCTCGTAGGGAATCACTTCACTCCTTTTCTCTGTGCCACTTGGTATTATTAGTAATTTTAACTTACCTGTTAAAGGCAACTAGCATTAACTATAGATTTATCAATTCCTTTAAGTTGGTGAATGTTAAAATTTGGTAGGAAATTAACCTGGACCTTCATGCTCATGAATAGTACTGGGATTGTCTATTACAGTACCAAAAGCTCTTTGGTGTGTAAAGTTAAGCAGCGGAAATCATAAATAAACAAATACACACAGCATTCAACAAACATGAAGACACAAAAGATTTTAACGTGGTTCACCCAACCAATCTGGGCTACGTCCACCAAACAGGGCATTGGCGATTTCATTAAGCAAAAGGAAAATTACAATAGCAAAGTTTTGCATCTTCACATCTCTTCCACTCACCTCACATTCCTCATGCACATTTGCCTCTACGGGCTTGCATTTTATAGCTGGGAGTAGAAACTGAGTCATAAATTCACTCACAACAAATATAGGATGCATTAACTACACATCAGAATTAGATGGAGTCAATTTAGCAACAAATCCTATTGTTGTCACATTCATGAGATTTTCTCCAAATTTAATTAAAAGAAATATCAACAATCTCCACCTTGACAACAATTAGCCTGATATCCTGTTCCGTTATTATTTTTATCTTTACTGCAAGCCAAGAGAAGCCAGACACCATCGTAGCTTCTCTAACAAAACTGGTTTCGTGAACATGTTTGCACAATTTTCCTTTGTATGCACCTTTTCAAGAGAGACCACCCTTACAGTGATAACCTGTCTTACAAAATGGTATTTGATAAGTATATGCTTTGATTTACTGTGATAGGCCGGATTTTTAGCCAAATGAATTGCACTTTGACTATCACAAAATAACTTGATGTTGTCCTGTAACCTACCAAACTCACCAAACAAACCTTTCAACCAAACCGCTTCTTTGCAAGCATATGGCTTGACTATGTATTTTATGCAGCAATGGATAAACAGTATTCTGTGGCGACATCCGGCTAATAGCTCCACTGCTGAAGTAAAGACTGCAATTGGCCTTCTCTTATCCAAATCACCTGCAAAATCGAAATCAACATAACCACAAACAAATTCACTACTCCTGTTATAAGTGATACAATAATCACTTGTGCCTCTCAAATACTAAAGCACCCATTTCACTGCTGACCAGTGTTCTTTTCCTAGATTTTCCATATACCTGTTGAAAACCCCAGCTGCATGTGAAATATCTGGTCATGCACAAACCATCGCATACATCGAACAACCTACTACATTTAGCGCCGATTAGAACCCAATCTGTTAATGGTGTCATTTGTGGGCTAAGGACATAAACTTGAAGAAAGCTTAAAATGGGAAGCTAAACGGACTGAAAAGGTTTCACATTGTTCATACCAAACCTTAAGAGTATTTTCTCAATATACTTCTTTTGTGATAACCACAACTTACCACTGTTCCTGTCTATGAAAATTTCCATGCCCAAAATTTGTCTTGCTGCTCCTAGATCTTTCATATCAAACGTCCTAGCCATCTGAGCCTTTAACCTGTTGATTTTTTTTATGCTTTTGCTTGCTAAAAGCATATCGTTAACATATAACACTAAGATAATGAACATGCCATTACTCAATTTCTTAAAGTAAACACAACGATCATATTCACTTCTTATATAATTTTGACTCATCCTGAAAGAATCAAATTTCTTGTACCATTATCGAGGCAACTGCTTTAGACCATACAATGATTTCTTGAGCCTGCAGATAAATTTCTTGTTGCGATTTTGAACAAACCCTTTCGGTTGTTCCATGTAAATCTCCTCATCTAAATCTCCATGTAAAAATTCAATTTTAATATCTAGTTGTTGTAATTCTAAAACGAGTAAAGCAACTAATGCTAACACAATCCGAATTGAAACAATTTTTACAACTCGTGAAAATATCTCATGAAAGTCAATTCCTGCTTTCTGAGAAAAACCTTTTGCAACCAGCCTTTCTTTGTACCTGTCTTCTTTATCATCAACACCCCTTTTCAATTTGTAAACCCATTTACATCCCATAGTTTTTCTTGCTTTAGGAAGTTCTACCAGATCTCATGCGACATTTTTGTCTAATGCCTTCATCTCATCCTTCATAGCTTCTTTCCACTTATAACTGTCAGAACCTTCAACAGCTTCCTGATAGTACAAAGGTTCATCATCATTAGCGGTTAAAGCAACTGAAGTAACATAATCATCATACCTTTTAGGAAGACGTTTGATTCTCCTAGACCTCCTTAAAGATGTTTTTGGTACTTCCACAATTTGCTGATTATTATCTGTAAAAACTTCTTCATGATCTACATCTGAAACACGTTCATAATCTGCATCTGAAACTTGTTCATGATCTGAATCTGAAACTTGTTCATCTGGACTATCATCAGTGTTTGAACTGGTTTCAAACTGAATGTGTTGAAGCTTAGGTACATTATCTTGTTTCAATTTATCATCTACATCTGGATTTTCAAGTGAAGATTCATTAAATTTAACATCTTTGTTAATGATGATCTTGTGAGTAGTAGGATCCCACAACTTGTATCCCTTAGTCCCATCACCATATCCAACAAAGATATATCTTTTTGATTTAGGATCTAATTTAGAACGCTGATGTTTCGGAACTAGAGCATATGCATCACAACCAAAAACTTTCAGTTTAGAATAATCACATGGATAACCTTTCCATACCTCTTGAGGAATTTTGCATCCTATTGCAGTTGATGGTGATCGATTTATCAAATAGCAAGTCGTTGATATAGCTTCTGTCCACAATTCCTTCTGCAAATTGGCGTTACTAAGCATACTTCTTGCTCTCTCTAAGAGAGTCCTGTTCATGCGTTCAGCAACTCCATTTTGCTGAGGAGTATATACAGTAGTTTTATGTTTTTCGATCCCAGCGTCCTTGCAACAATTATCAAATTCCTTTGAAGTAAACTCACCACCATTGTCAGTTCTTAAACATTTAATGGTTCTTCCAGTGATGTTTTCAACTAATGCTCTAAACTGTTTGAAAACTGTGAATACATCAGACTTCTTTAACATATAGACCCACACTTTTCTAGAGAAATCATCAATAAAAGATACAAAATATGATGATCCTCCATATGAGGTCGTAGGAGATGGACCCCAAACATCAGAATGGATATAATCTAGGATTCCCTTACTAGTATGTTTTCCAGTTTTAAACTTCTGCTTGCTTTGTTTCCCATATAGACAATGTTTGCAAAAATCTAACTGAGAAGATTTTAAACTAGGAAGTAACTTACGATCAGATAAAATTTTTAATCCTCTTTCGCTCATATGGCCCAACCTTTGATGCCATAGACGAATAGAATTACTGTCGTTTTCAAATACTGTAGAAGCATGATCTGACTCTGTTCTTCCTTCTAACTGAAAAAAATTTCCAACCTTATTTGCTTTCATTACTAGTAAAATTTCTTTATAAACTTTCATTACTCCATTTTGAATAAAGGTTTTATATCCATTTGTGTCTAGTACTCCTAGTGAAATGAGGTTTTTTTCTGAGTTTAGGCACGTGTCTTACATCAGTTAAAATTTAATTTGTCCCATCAAACATTTGAATCTGGATGCTTCCAATTCCCACAGTATTACATGAGACATCATTTCCCATGTAAACAACTCCATCATTGATTGATTTATAAGTTTTAAACCATTCTCTATGAATGCACATGTGATTTGACGCACCAGAATCTAACAACCAATGTTGATCATGATTAGACAAACTAACTGATAACACTTCATCACTCATACCTGAAATGGATGCCGAACCTGTATCTATTGTGTTTGCTTCTTTCTTCTCTGTTGAAGAGTCTCCTTTGGATATTTGCTGTCTCTTCCAACAGTCCTTCTTCAAATGTCCCGATTTACCACAAAACCAACACTTTACCTTACTCTTCTTCCCTTTCAATTTTGACCGCGAGTTGTTGTGCTTACTGAAGCGTCTTTCTTTAGAACGACCTCTGACCATCATTGCTTCTGATGTAGAGGTTTTTGAATTTGACCTTTTCCTCGTTTCTTCAGATAACAAAGCTCCAACAACATCATCAAATTCAAGGGTTTCTGATGAACTAAGACTTATAGAAGTAACAAAATGATCCCATGACTCGGGCAACGAGCATAATAAAGTTACAGCTTTATCTTCTGATTCAAATTTTACTTCTATACTTTCTAACTGCACCAAGAGAGTATTAAAGGTATTCAGATGATCAGTTATCGTCGTACCTTCCTTCATGCGCAAACTGTACAACTGTCGCTTCAAAAGAATCCTATTGGTTAAGGATTTTGTCATGTACAGTGTTTCAAGCTTTGTCCACAAATCAGCTGCAATTTTCTTTGACACGATGTTAAACAAAACATCATCTGCCAAACACAAACGAATGCCGCTCAGTGCTCTTTCATCCATGTCACTCCATTCATTATCCGTCATGGTGTAAGGCTGTTTGGCTTTTCCCAACAGTGCCTTTGCCACGCCTTGTTGCATGAGTAGATTGTATATCTTAACTTTCCAGATCTCGAAGTTGTTTCTCCCATTGAACTTCTCGATCTCAAATCGAGCACTTTGTGTTTTTGCCATGTTTAGTAGCTCGTGTCACAAAATCTCCAATTCCAACTCTTAATAAATGAAGATTTTTAAAAAATGCCCTTAAAGTTAAAAATGTCCTTCATAAGAAAATGCCTTTGGCTCAATATACTAGCATATTACAAAAACTTGATATATAATATCGATATACAAAACCCATTTAAATCGATATTACAATCAATAAATCCTTCAATCGATAATAAATATACCATATGCATTTGAACACAAATGGCATTTTATAAATTACCAATCGATTTTTTTTAAAAGGCATATAATAAAACAAAACAAATCGATTTAAAAAATTTCAAATCGATGGCATATTATAAAATCGATTCGATTGGTATATCATAAATCGATTTCAATTTTCATTTCACCATTCGATATCAATTGACTTAAATGGCATTCATGAACCGATTTTAAAATGTCATATAATAAATTGATTTAAAAATTGAAATCACCGCTCATCGTTTTGGTTCAACACCGTTCAGCAAACCAGCGTTCAACACTTCAGAACGGCTTACTATGCTGTGGCTCCTCCACAATCACGCAACAACCATTTTCTAGCAAAAATATCATCGACCTTTGCTCGTTGGAGATCATTCTGCATGCAGCTCGATCTGGAAGCTCGATCTTAATGCAAGCAGTCACAGCGACAGTCTCAACGGCAGTGGGCATCCATCAAGTCAGCACACGCAACAGACCCGCCTCACGACCTCTCAGTGGCACGCAACAGACTTCATTCATCGCAGCCACGCCAATCATCAATATTTGACGGCTCTACACAGCCACGGCTCTGTATTGACGCTCACACAGCTCACGGTTTCTCCATAGCAGAACCTGGCCACACTTATTTGCAAACTCGGCTTTGAGCATCACAGCTCGACAACTCGGCAGCCCACAGAGGTTATAAATCGATCCACGGCAGCTCGCTCCTTCAAACTGCGCTCACGGCTTTTGGTCACTTAAAAAACACAGAACTAAAACTCTTGTTAACACAGACATGAATCACTCAACTCTCTGATACCAATTGTTAAGTTAAGCAGCGGAAATCATAAATAAACAAATACACACAACATTCAACAAACATGAAGACACAGAAGATTTTAACGTGGTTCACCCAACCAATCTGGGCTACGTCCACCAAATAGGGCATCGACAATCTCATTCAGCAAAAGGAGAATTACAATAGTAGAGTTTTGCATCTGCACATCTCTTCCACTCACCTCACATTCCTCATGCACATTTGCCTCTACGGGCTTGCATTTTATAGCTGGGAGTAGAAATTAAATCATAAATTCATTCACAACAAATATAAGATGCATTAACTCCACATCAGAATTAGATGGAGTCAATTTAGCAACAAATTCTATTGTTGTCACATTCATGAGATTTTCTCCAAATTTAATCAAAATAAATCTCAACATGGTGGTTGCAGACGAGCTTGCGAGGTTTATGTGGGTTTGGGTTCGAGGGGTCTCTCCACTCCCCAGGGACATTTACATTGCTGTTTGTTACTTCTGTCCTGCTTCTTCATCATATGCCATTCATAATGGGCCCAGCGGGGACCCCTTTGTCGATTTGTATGTCGGCATAGCCCAGTGTTCAACCGTTGGGGAGGTTATTCTTCTAGGTGACTTCAACTCCTGCACTAGAGCCCTCCAAATCTTTCTTCACAATCGGTTTGAGGACGTGTACTACATCCAGGAGATCGATCCAGAGTCAGTGGGATTTCACAGGATGTCTGATGATGCGTTGGGGCCCCTTACCGCGTATGGTCGACATCTTTTACACTTGGGCGAATCTTAGGAGCTGTTGATTCTTAATGGCCTCTCGTGTTTTCTAAACTCCTGCTTTTTCACATGTCGGCCTCATGGTGGAGGAGCAAGCGTTGTTGATTATGTCCTCTCTAGCTAGAACCTCCTCCCCTTCATTCATCACTTTTTTGTTTCCCTCATCCCCTTCGCTGGCCATGTTCTTCTTTCTTTCTCTCTTCGTGCTGACAACCCCCCCATTCTCACCCCACCTCCCCCCAAGGGCTCACCACGTACTACTTTTCGTTTTGGTGAGGGTGACCCAGAGATCTTCTCTTCCCACCTTTGCCAGATGCTCCTCTCCCTGGACCAATTCTCACTATTTGACTCTACATCGACCAAGTACAACTGTCTCATCCATCATTTTGGATGCTGCCCTTAAGTCCTACCCCCACTCTCGTCGTCCCACTTCCACCTACTATAAACCCAACTATGAATTGATGGTATGATGAGGAATGCAAAGCTCTCCACCTCCAACTTCGACATGTATTCATCCATACTCACCCCTCCTACCCCAATATCAAAGCCTCATATTGTCGCCTCCTCCATCGCAAGAAACGTCTCTTTGTCTCCCAGAGAAGACGTG
This sequence comes from Pinus albicaulis, assembly GCA_034641835.2. Taxonomy (NCBI): domain Eukaryota; kingdom Viridiplantae; phylum Streptophyta; class Pinopsida; order Pinales; family Pinaceae; genus Pinus; species Pinus albicaulis. Next base: position 830,618,412 of record CM076570.1, read on the forward strand.
ACTTGTGTACCTCTCTTGCTCACTCCCATAGACACTTCTGGCGTACTGTCCTCCCTTGCCACTCTCCCCTCCCCTCCGACCTTAACCCCTAGTCCATGTTCTCCCATGTGTCCACCCTCTATGACATCCCATGGCAACCCTAGATTCAAGTGACCTCTCCGCCTTCTTCAGGTTTTGTATTCTATGATAGTGACATCAGAGAGGCCATTTGGGTGATGAACAACAACAAAGCAGCAGATGAGGATGGTTTCGAGGCAAAGTTCTTTAAATACGGTCTTCGTGCTCTGGTTCCCTACTTGGCTGATCTCTTCAACCATGTGGTTTGTACAGGTTTCCCATCGACATGGTCTCAGCACATCATTCACCCGATACACAAATTGGGGTCTAACTCAGATCCCAACAGTAATTGGACTATTATGGTGGGCCACACATTCTCCAAACTATATGCTACATCCCTCCACCTCCAAATCTCCAAGGAGCTTGAGCGAAAACAACTTAGAGCTAGAGGACAGGCTGGATTTCGACCTGAGCATCAGACTATTGACCACATCCTTACACTTAGGGCCATCATTGAGGAGGCTTGACATCGCTTTTCGAAAGTCTATTGTTGTTTTGTAGACTTTCAAAAAGCTTTTGACTCGGTCCCTAGAGAAGCATTATTCTAGAGACTCAAAGATATTGGCATCTCAGAGACCCTCTTGTCAGCCATCATGTGCTTATATGAGTCGGTCCTTGGTCGTCTGTGCACAATACATGAGCTAGTAGATTTTATCCGGAGCACTATTGGGGTAAAACAAGGTTGTCCCTTGTCCCCCACACTATTTGGGATCTATATTGATGAGCTGGAGTCCTCCTTGTGTGAACACATCCAGGACGGTGATGGTTGCCTTCTACATCATGTCTTGATTTCTATCTTGTTGTTTGCAGATGACGTGGTCGTTCTAGCCCCATCCCCTGACGGATTGCAGAGGCAACTCGATGCCCTGGCCCTTTTCAGTGATCTTTGACAGTTGATGGTTAACTTAGGTAAAACCAAGGTTATGTTCTTCAACACGTTGAAGAAGTTCCTCTGTGACCTCCATTTATTTTTCAGAGGAGAGGAGAATGAGATCACCAACTCATACACCTATCTGGGGGTACTATTCAGAGGACCTCGCTTTAGCTTGTGGCCTACACTCCAGCCTCGAATCAACAAGGGCTATGGATCCTTGGCCCTTCTCGAGAGACAATGTTTTCAGAATCATTTTCAGGACATATCAGCCAAGATGTCACCGATGGACAGTCTTGTTTGACCTACAGTTCTATATGGTTCGGAGGTTTGGGGTCCTAGCTTACTTGAGTCCGATTGGTCTTTTGCAAAGAGAGTGCAGATCACCCTTCTTCGTCGCATCATACGGTGCAAGCAGACAATTACTCAACCTATCATTCTTCCAAAGTTTGGAGCTCGCCCCTTTCACCCAGAGACAATGTTTGGTATCATCTCTCTTCTTCACCATGTTCGGGGTTTTGTGGATACAGTGAAGGGGCGAGATCGATATCCATACTTGGCCTACCTTTCGTTAGAGTCCATTACAGTAGCGAGTCCTTCGGCTCGATCCCGATGTTGGTATGTTGGAGTCTCAGATCTCCTGGCTTTAGTTGGTATCAAGATTAGACCAACTCCCTCGATTCAAGTATTCTTTGTGTGCACCGGGCCACCTCTTACCAACCAAACAAGAGATGAATAAAATCATTCGAGAGGATATTTACAAGAAATATGTACAGGTTACTTGGATAAACCCTCAGGATGGGTTACGTCTGAAGATGGCTTTCTATGCTGAGCACTTTATGTTGTTGAGAAATGGACTCATTGTTCGGCCCCATTACATGCTTCCCCATTGGATGCACGCACTTCAGATTCCCTTGGGTCAGATCAGAGTAGGTTCTCATAAACTGCGGATTGAGACTGACCATCGATTGCACGGTTAGACAGGATTTGCTAGTTTTTCCACCTCCGAGAGATTGAGTCGGAGGAGCACTTCATCTTTTGCTGCCCCATTTACTATGAGATTCGTGGGAGATTCCATTGCTTGTTTAGAGGGATCCAGACCTTATCTAGCTTCTTTCGATACCTAAACCAGAGATGTCTAGCCTTGTACATACAGGAGGCCATGAGACTTCGCACACAAATTCTCCAGCCTCCTCCTAGAGCAGATTTTGTGCAGCGGATTACGTCATTTTTTACAGTGCTCCCCCGTCAGCAAGAGGCACGAAGTGACAGGTTAATAACATTGTTGCCTCAGACTCTAGATCAGTGCGGGCTAGAGGGGCCATCCCCCTAGCACAGGGACCCCTGAGTCATTACCAGACCAGATCTCTTACTAGCAGGTAGTTGAGATCGCCCAGTCATCAGTGACATATCACTTCATCTCGGCAACGGCGTAACAGAGGCTCCAGATCCTCCCCTAGTCCTCCCTTAGGACAACACTCCATCTTGAGTTTTTTGCATTCGACCTCGAGTGTTAGGAGAGAGATTTAGTGGACCATTATCTTGTGCCCTTTGCACTTGGAGTCCAGGACTTTCCTCATTTTGGTTTTGAAGCATTATGTTTTTCTTGCTTTATTTCTTATTTCTTGCTCTTTATATAGGAGACCTTTTGGTACTCCTTGTATCGACATCATTGTACTCTGCAGTCACATTGACCTACTTTTGTGGTCATTCGTTGGACATTAATATAATTATCTTATCTTATTTTATCTGTGAAAGGTTTTGTCTTTGCAGGTATAAAAAGTTATTGGAAACATTTCCAAGGTAAACCTGATAGTGTTAGTAATCATTCTCATCCTCCTAAATTTTGAATTAAAAGTCACGGATTTTGGCTTAGAAATCTGGACAATAGAAGCAGCTATTGGCTAGACTTGAGATTCTGGCCTAACCAAATAAGACCTTAAGTTAGTTTTTGATGGTGTGCTTTTGGCAATTAATTTCCAGGGCATGATTGTGACCAAAAGAACCTTGCACTGGTGGAAAGACCGTGACCTGACATGACACTTGGCAATCTTTTTAATTTGTGATGCAACAGACTAGAAGAAACAAAAACTTAGGATTGAAAAATGGAAAGACGTGTTGGGGCAGATACAGCTAATTTCTACATTGGCATTAAAATATGGTCTCTACCATTTAAATTCTCAGGTGTCCAACTTGTCAAGAATCAGATTTGAGTTTTGAAGTTCTTTGAAAAAATTACAACCATTTTTTAAATATTTCTATCTCATAAAAGGATTTTATAAAGATGCCGATCGTGGAATGACAAGATTTCAAAAGCTCAATCAATCCCGATTCCCTGGTGACTTAAAGTTACAACAGCCACCAAACGAATGTCATTTGACCTTTGATAGTGTACATGTGGAATGGTAACAGGGACTAATAGAAATAAGGATATGAGAACATCTTCCGAGTATAAAGGGTAATGTTAAGGTGTTGCAAGTAGAGAAAATAGAACCATCGAAATGAAGTTTGTCCACAGCCAAACCATGATTAATAGTCGCCAAATGAGTCATTTCCCAAGCAAGCCCTAATAAGAGACGGAAAAACTGAGAGCCTGGTGTTAGATTAGGATGGAGGTGGAAATGTTTGCAAAAATACCAATGGTAAGAGACGGAAAAACTGAGAGTTTGGCCTTAGGTCAGGATGGAGGTGGAAATGTGTGCAAAAATAACAATGGTGATGGTGGCAGTGGCAATAAGATGTGATATTAAGCCGAATAGAATGATTACGAGATGCCAGAAATGTAAAGAATGGGACTTTATGTTTTGCTCCTAAGTGGGTAAAACTTAAATGTTGAATATGCCCTTTTTCTCTTGATGAATAGATCTGTTTTTTCTTTATATTCTTGTAAGATGGTTCAATTGTTACATTTTAATTGATAAATGACAGTGTACAAAAATATGTCTCGAACAATGACATAACCCAACTTGTAATAACATGTATTCTTACTATGTAGACAAAAATTGAATAATTTTTTTTTTCTTGATTCCTCTCGACAAGTAGCCCACTTTTAAGGCCATGTACCAGGCATAGGTGACTAGAAACTTGTTCATCTTTGATAATTTAACTTATTGTGTTTCTATCTTAATTAAGTACTCCTTGTCTGTATTTAGTGGTATACCAGATAAAATCTTTTATGTTGAGCATGGGAACATACCGTCTATTACTGTTACTATGTTTTTGGCTTTCAAATTTTGGCCCTTTGTAGGTTTTCTTTGTAATTGATCTTCGACAGAGTAATATTTGTCTTTAGGCCTTTGATCTATAAGTTCTGTAGTTCTGATCTATCAAATTATTCAAAGCGGGGGGTCCCTCCATATTTAATTGTGGTGCCTGCTTAATGAGTTAGGGAAATATGTGATGAGGTATTGTTATATGGTTGCGGAGGAGGCCCCGCCAATAGTTGTTAGCTTGCAATTGCTCTTTAATTATATATATTAGAATGAATTAAGGATATCTTTGGTGAAAGTAGAGTGGGAGACCACACAATTTACATGAAGTGGTTGTAGATGGAGATGGAAGTTATCCTGGACAATTGGATTTGGATGTTGGGCGATTTATTGGGCAACAATGGTCTGTCTTATTTATAGTCCTACCAACCATAGAAAGCTACCTTTTGTTCAACTATTGACTGTTGATGAGGAGGGCGATTGATTGGGCAACGATGGTCTGTCTTATTTATAGTCCTACCAACCATAGAAAGCTACCTTTTGTTCAACTATTGATTGTTGATGAGGAAAAAATGGTTATTGCTTAGTCATATTGGCACTAAAAAGTTTACTCGTTTAACTGTTTTCATCCAATTGGTTTTGATCTAACCAGATTAGTCAACATAACAATGGCACAGCCCATAACCAGATTAGTCAACATAACAATGGCACCGCCCCACATTTGGAGGATAATTTTCGATGGCCTGCAGATACAACACCGGAACTTCATCTCTATGGAGGATTGTGTAAACTGGTGGATGTAGTGGGGGACACATTTCCGAGCTATTCCATTATTCTTTCACTGGACGGTGTGGACAACATCTGCCCAGAATATGTGGCAACTCAGATTGTTCAGAGTTGGGGTGGCCTGTGTGCTAGCTCTGCCCTCCTCCCCGGGATTTATTACACTGTATGAGACCACATCCAATTACATACCCTGCTGGGTTCTTTGATGGTGCAGCACAAAACAATTGTTGTGGGTTTGGTGTTTGGCTGATGATGGATCCAAAATGTCATTATAAGATTTTATGGAATGGGGGACAGGGCACAAACACCCGGGCGGAGCTATTCGCATTGTGGGGGCTGTTGTGGTTTGCAAAACAACTATATATTGAAACTTTGTCACTATATGGAGACTCAAAGGTTATTATTGAGCACATGAAGCACAAGAGTGCTTTCTCTCTGCCACAACTTCCGCCACAACTTACACATTGGATGGACAGAATTTATGAGCTCCCAGATATTTTCAACCATCACTTTTCACCATGTGTATCGAGAAAAGAACAGGGAAGCGGTTCAACTATCCAAAAAGGGGCTGAATGGTATCTACGGACAAATGCACTATGTGTAATATGTGTTATAAACAACCATGGCTAATGGCACAATTCGTTGGGAAAATTGGAGATGATGATAGTGTTGAAATGTCCCATTACATTGCTGAAGTGGATTTGATGGTTTGTACGACCCTCCCTTTTGATGCCATGACCCAACAAATGATGGCTCAAACTACTGAGAAAAACAACGCTAGATTATAGTTTATATTTTGACGGTATTGGGTAATTAATGGTGTTTACCCATGATATTACATATATTTAAGTCTATTTAATGATTTGGAATACTTCGATGTAAGATGCCTTATAATATAGGCCTTACGAATTTTCCTTTTGGTTCATAGAGGCCTAGGTGGTTGGTATAGTCTTAGAGTGCACAGTGTAGGTCAAAAGCAGGTCAAAAGCTCACTGTTGAAACCATTTAGTTACTAAATAGTACATTGAGTGTGGGATTTTTCTCTCCAAATGGTTTTCCCATGAAATCATTGTCTAATGGTTATATATTTTAGTATTGTTTATATTGCAACTATCTTTATACAAAATTTTGAACATTTATTCTCTCACGAATAAGTATAGAAACATATTCTACACCTCTACTTTCACTTTTCAATATTGGGTCTTTAGTGAAGTATGTAAGTTTAAATATATGAGGGCTCACTACTTCACAAAGAATCCATGATGGTGTACGCATAGAAAGGTAATCTTTCAAACTTGAGAGCACTTGATGGGAGTGACAAAGGCAATGGAAGTACATGTTTTGATATGATTCATTTGCTCGAGTCCTCATCTAACTCACTTTTGCATTTCTCTACAAATTTGGTTAGAGAAGAAGACTAAGAATTTTACAAGAATGGTGCCTTGAGAGGGATCGTGGTCTTGGTATTCAAGCATTCATCAACATCGGCATCAACTCATAATATAATTACTATGATGATTTGAAGTTTGGGGGTACTTAGGAGGGTAATAGCTATACAATATGATAGTGTTGGTTGTAACAATTGATGTACATTGGTGATGTTGTGACATCATGTTTCATCTTGTAGATGAGGATTCAACCAATGAAAGACAATTACTGAATTGTTTGCTTTCTTTGACTTTATGACAATATTTATTTTTATGGTTCATACTCATGTTTCACTTTTTAAACTTCCCTGCTTTTCATGTTGAACACTTAGTTAAACTGAGAAGGGGGGGAGGGGGGGGGGGGGGGGTTGAATCATTTTAACACATTCATGGATTTTTCAAACTTCTACACTTCATTTCATGATCAATTTAATATGTGAGCAATCTTAATATGTGAGCAACAAGTATTCAGCAGATTGGATAATGTAACATCAATCTTAATATGTGAGCAGCAAGTATTAAGCAGATTAGATACACCATATCAACACATAAACATCATGCACATGGACAACAGATATAAGTGGAAACCCATAAGGGAGAAAACCACATCTTATTATTGTTGTGATGCAAAGCCAAGCTGCAACTCCCTCTCACCACTGATTTTCTGTAGGCTTCAACCTACTGGAGGCTCCTATCTCAATTCTGCAAGCTACAACTTGCAAGGAAGCTCCAACTCCCACCAAGCAGGCACCAACCTACAGGAGGCTCCTACCTCAGCTAGCTACAACTGACTTCTATCAAGCTACAACTTCATATGGAAGCACCAACTTCCTCTATTTTCTGCAGACTACATCCTACAGGAGGCTTCTACCTCAGTCAGCTACAACTGACATCTATCAAGCTACAACTTGATAGGGAAGCTCCAACTTCCTCACTCTTTTAAAAGAAAACACTTGCTGATTTACCTGGATATCAGCTTTGTTCTGTTTCTTCTTTTCTGCTGTCCAACAGTCCTCTTATCTGCCCTATATCATCTCTACATCTTCTCAGATTCTCTATCAGCTCTTCCTACTTCTCTGCCTCACTGCTTCATTTCTGCATTCTCTAACCTCTTGCAGCTTTCTTATATTCTTCTGCTCTCTTCCATTCTGCAGCCTTCTCACAATCTTCAACTCTCTTCAATTCTGCTGCACATTGTCTTTTTCTCTCTCTCTTTTTTCGTAACCTTCTACCCATGGGTATTACCTATTTTATACAAAATAACTTCATGGCTGTTTGCATTCTACTGGGAATTCGAAATGAACAGTTATGACTCTTTGACTTTTGCCTTCTCATTTCTTTGTCCAGCTCATTCAGAAGAATATAGCAATTTATACAAATTTCAGTTTTACAGTGGAGTTTTGTTTTCCTACGGAGACTTGCTTTTGCATCACAAACAATATAAAATCAATTAAACATTTACATTCACATTTTAAGTTACATACATCAATTTCACTCGGCGCTTTTTCTGGCTTTTGGCTTTGTTGGTTTTGTCTTTTTTGCTTCTGTCATGTAACTGTTCTGCATACCTCTGCTGTTCACTGCAATATAACTGCTTTACAAATTCATGCCCCAAATAACTCTCAAAGTCTCATGCATATAAAAATGCCTCTCCATTCATTTTCCCTGTGCTGGCAATTAAATAAATGTATGCATAGGCTTTTCTTTTCACATCTGATGGTTATCAAAACCATTCAACCCAGTTGCAATCTTTGATCTGGGCAATTTTAAATAAACACTGGAGATTTTCTTAACCAAGGGTCACGAAACACTTATTTGTATATTGAAATGTTCGATTGGTAATAAAAAAAAACTTTATATGATGACCCACGACTTCATAACCTTATAAGTAAAAATCCTTTCAATTTTCATAGCATTTCATTCCACGTCAAAGTTCCACCTTGGTAAAATTCCAAATGTCCACAACACTTAACAACGTGCTTTAATCAAGCCCCACAAATAGTTCTCGGACACACTCATCATAACATATGTGCTGTTATGAATATTGATCTTCGACTCTTGCCTTTGTAACTTGGTTTAGAGCCCTGTATAATAGTGGCTCACGGCAATTCTATGAATATATCAATATAGATTACGCTCACCAACCCAATGGTTCGAATTGTTATATAATATCCTCGACATTAAGTTTAAACCCAAGTACATCACATGTAAATGCTTTGGGCCCCACAGCTAACATATATATATCATTTGATTCTGCAACCAGATTCTATGTTTAACATTCGTAAACATACCTCCCTTGTCAACCGAATGCTGATATATAAACCAGTCCCACACTTATATGCATCGACCTTCGGAGCTCAAAAGGCTCAATCACATTTTAAAATCTATCGGGTTCGCAACATATCAATTCATTCATACAAGGGCCCACACCATTCATCAAACATACATATGCGCCTTATCATATAATATATATACTCCCCGAATTGAGTGTTATAAACGTTAATGTGAAACCCACTCACAACAATCCAAATCATATGATTATTCAACCATACGTAACCTCAGACTTTGGTTATATACCAATGCCGACTTAAAATAACAGTTGGGCCCACAGCGTACCTTGCCACTAATCTTCATCCATCGCGTGATACAGCGGCCGTTGGATTCTTTCCTCCACCAGATCAACGAGTATAACGCATATCGCGTTTTTTTGGCTTTCGAGCATGAACACTCCAGAGAAACGCGATATAAACGGTTTTCGAATACCACCCTTTGCCACACATCAGACAACCAATGGAATCGCGTTTTTTCATAAAACTTATTTACCTCTTTTCAAAAGTGCGATACTGCTGGTTTCTAAACCTCTGGTTTCATTATTCACGCCTTTCGGTTTTGCGCCCTCTGGCTCAAGGTTCCGCACCATTCATTTTAATATGGTTCTTCCGCATTATAACTTAATACGCCCTCGCTCCTTGGTTACACATAGCTTGTCTACCAGACACCGCTCCCTTAAACACGAACAGAGCTAAACAATTCCATAGATCTCGTCTTCGCCTTTGTTTTATATCCGTGGTTCCGCTTTCGACACCATCACTACATTCATATTCCCCTTAACGCAGTTCCTCAACTTGAACTATCATCCAGGTTCAACACTGTGGGTTGGAAATCGATTCAATCGATTTCACTCGTCTTCCGTCAAATAGGGTTCAACGCAGATTAAATAGGTTCAATTGCCCTTTTAAGCTCTTATGTTATTAAATCGGCTCCGCTGTATTACAGTCGGTCTCTACCAGATTTCACACCAAAACTGAGGTTCAAATTAAACTCGAACATATTCAATAGTTGGAATTTACATCGCCCTTGTCCTTTATTAAAAGGATTGAGACCTCATCGAATTTGTTTAAACCTTCACACATGTATTCAATTCATACACATTCCGCTCTCACAGGATTAGTACGGGAATTCAGATGCATTCGAACCATAATCTTTCACACAGAGACATTAATTCAACCATTAACACAAAGGTTATATTAATATCACTTGGAATTCTGATAACATAAAAATCTCTCCCATAGAGGCCAATAATTCAAATTGCCCTACAATATAATAGCTCATAAATTCAAATTCAACAGTAATATGGAGTTTTTCATGATATACAGGATGCCAATTCAATCCCCCATCACAAGGTTTATTCACACACATTTCGGTCTATTCACACAAATTTGATGGCCCTTCTATCCTCCTACTCTGTCTCTACAAATCTCTAGCTCTCCTGGTCTATGCAGGTCTTCAACATCAATTGGTTTACAGGAACAAACCCTGTTTGTCTAGACTGAGTCACTCACACACTCTGCAACTCTCTAGTTTTTGCTACTTTCTGCTTTAATTCCTTTGTTTCATCTGCTGCCTGGGCCGCCTCTTTTCCTTGTCTGATGCTTTTTTGCTGCTGCCTCCCTGCTACTTTGCTTCTCTCTTTGCCTTGTTGCTGTTTCAGGTGCTCCTCCTTTGCCATGAATGACAACATTTCCAACAGTCTCTCCCTTTGGCATTGATGGCAACACATCCACCAATAATCCAATGCTTCTTCCAAGTCTTCCTCTGCCTATCTTCTTTTGCTTGCTTTTCCTCCTCCTTTGACATCAATGGCAAAGGGTTGCACATCTCTCAGTGTAGAATCTATCTTTGCATTTCCTCTCTCTGAGTTGTGTTTAGGCCCTTCTTCTTTTGACTTTGTACCCTGCTGCTCCAAACTGGTGTACAAGAGTTGTTGAGAGAACACTTTTGAGGATTATTGAACTTGAATATACACTGTAAGTTGATACAATCCCGAAGCACAGACTCCTTTCACTTGTATAAAGTTGAAAGTGAAGAATAGAACACCTTGTACCAACCTTGTCTAATCAAAGATGCATCATTGGATCAAAACTAAAATACTGAAAAAGCTTCAAATATACTTCAGTCTCTAGTATTATCTTCATCAGAAATCCATATCTGTTGAGGAAGATTGTACATGGAATATGTCTTCTTCTGCAATACACATATGCAGTACAACACCTGTTCAATAATGATGATGATGCCAATATATCTTTTATAGCTGTGGTTCACTTTTCTTGCCTGTCGGTGATGATATGAGCTAGGATGCTGATAATGATATTACAATTAATAGCTGAAAGGTCCTTGTTACTGATGTGATCAATGAATTAAGCTAGAGTTTACAACTTATTGTGAGATTAGATGATATCTTTCAATCTAAGAGACCAAATGACTTTACTGCTTGCACACTGCACTTTCAAAACAAACCCTTGAGGCTAGATACATTCAATGTATTGGTCAGTCTCACTTATCAACCATGCAGTTTTATTTATGACATAAGGGGGGTATGTATGTCAATGATCAATCTCTCTTTAAAGGTGAATTACCAGCAAATCCTTTATGCTGAAGTAGGATTTTGATGATTTAATAAAATACCTTTGAGCTTCAAATGGTAATCACAACGAGTCCTTCATGCTTCATATACTTTAACTATTCTGTCAGGATGATTTCCAACAAAACATCTTCAAGTTGTTTAATTGATATCTCAGCCAACAGACTTCACACAATTTATGAATAATTTTAAGAAAGAGGCCTTGAAGATATATGTACTGACTTCAAGAAGACATGCAATTATATATAGACATAGATACTGCTTCAATGCTCAATATAATGCTTCTAGTATAGACAAAATAATGAACCTTATGCCCTTTCATTGACCCCCTTTTTTTTTTTGCTTTAAATTGCAGATAACGCTAGGATACTATCTTGATGTACTTTTGCCATAATCCCTTGATCCTGAGGACCTGTACCAGACCCCTGCATCACTGATAATACTTGATATTCTACTGATAGGCATGCTGCTTGTACCAAATGCCCATTGATACTACTTTCGCTTCAACTCTCACATGAACGCATAGTTAAAACAACCTTCATAATTACTACTGTTGAGCTTTCCACTGTTTACACCAACAATCATCAATATATTGAATTTGATCTTGGCATCATTAACCATTTTTCTTTTTCTGTCATTCTGTTCAAAGGAAAGCCATTGCATGTTCCTTTCTAGGACTGTTTCAGAATCATTGCTGCTTTATAATCAATTCAACTGTTCTAATATAAAGATCTTTGGGAAGGCATCTTCAATTTCTTTACTTGGAATCTTCATGGGCAGACCACTCAGAGATTTGTCACTTAATTTAACTTCATTCCTCCAAGGGGACTTTTCATAGATGAATGATGTAATGAAATAAAGATGATAGGCTCTTCTTTTACTCATCCTCCTCAATGTGATAATGTGATCATCACTTAAAGTACCGATGTCTTCTTAGCTTATATGTACATGGCTGAAGTTCTCTCTACCATTATGGCTGCTTGCGGCTTTCTCTCCTTCCATCAACCTGTTGGCTATTGTGTGCTTCAGGTGTTCTTCTTCCTCTATAGTTCTCTGTTGGAGAAAATGTCCTTTCCCTTCCTGTCTATCTTCATTCCAAGGAGCTCTTCTTATACTACTTTCATGGGGATTATTTATGAATTGCTCTCCCCCTGGGATGTTGCTTCATAATTGTCACTGGTTGGCTATTTGCTTTGCTTCTTAGAGCAGCTCCCCCTGAGACTATGATAGATTCATTATGTTATAGAGGTAGCAGGCTCCCCCTTTCTTTTTTCCTTCCATACTTTATTGGGGTTCTTTATAATGTCTGCATTTCTTTTTGATTCATAGCTTGGATTGATTTGATTAGATTCCATCATTTGTCTAGAGCTCTTTAATGCATATGGCAGTTTACAATCTTTTGCTTTGTGACCAAGCTTGAGGCATACATAACATCTTATTTTACCAAGGTATGTTTGAGTTGATGTATAATGTTTTGTTCTCTTTTTTGAACACAATTTACATTCAACAGATTTATGTTTAAATTCGTTGCATGCATAACAGTAGCCATGGAAATGATTTGTGTACCTGGTGAAAGATTGTCTTTTCCATTTGCTTTCTTGAGTTAGTCTTCTCATTTGCTGCATCTTTTGCTGGTTGAAGTTGATATGCCTTGTCTTACAATGTGCTGCAATATGTCCTGGTTTATGACAAGAAAAACATGTGATAATTTTCAGAGGAGGAAAGAATCTTCTTTGACATCTTCCAAATTTGTTCAATTCATCCTCATGAGTGTATGAGCCTTTTTCAGCTGACTGTTTCATCCTCTCATTCTCTGTCCTTCCATGTTGTTTCTTGTTTCTATTTGTTTCTTCACAAATCCTGTTCTTGCTGGCTTCTACATCTGTAGGAATCTTCTGAGCTGCTTCATTATCCTTTATAGCGTTTACAAAGATGATCTTCCTGTGATCTTCGACCTTGGACTTACTGGTTTCTCCTTCATATCCTATCCCAGCGTTTATGAGAGGTGACCTTTGAGCATTTAGAATCTTGTCCAACTGTTCAGAGCTTTTCATTTGAGGTGTATTCATTAATAATTCTCTTTGGGCTTTTTCTAATTTCTTTCTCAGGCACACTACTTCTTCTTCCAATCTCCCACATTCCTGACTTTTCTCTCTCATTTGTTGCAGCAGGGTTGCTTCTGCTTTCCTTGCTTCTTCAATTTGTATCTTCAGGTCAACAATTTATTTCTTATCTTCAAATTCTCTCTCATCACATATTTGCACTAATGTCTTAAGGTCCTTGTTTTCATTCTTCAATCTTTCTATTTCAGTCAAGGCTGTGTTAGGTTTGGCTTTTTCTTCATCTGTACTTTCTTCATGGAACTTATTTCCATTCACCCTAGCAGGTACCTCATTTGATTGAACATTTTCTTTTTGACATGAATTTTTCTTCTTCTTAATTATCTTCTCCTTCTTGACATTGCAGCCCCTAGTGTCTACTTCATGCATGAAATGCAATCTATCCCAGATTTCTTTTTCAGAGGTTAATTCCATTATTAACTCAAGATCCTTGTTATGAAGACTGTTGAATATCACACATTTTGCCTTGGCATTCCTTTGTTGTTCTTGCACCGAGGGAGAGTCTGTGCAGTGACCATCATATACAAGTTTCCATACCTAAGGTTCATAAGCCATTAACTCTGTTTTAACCTTATCTCTCCATTCAGAAAAGTTTGTTGTACTTAACACAGGTACATTTTGATAGTCCATGACTCAACAGAATCTCCTTCAAGCTATTAGGCTTACACCAAAGGAACTCGATCTGATACCAATTGTTGAACCCTTAGTTACACTGAGAGGGGGGGGGGGGGTGAATTCATGGATTTTTCAAACTTTCGTTTAGTCTTATTTACACCTTCATTTCATGATCAATTTAATATGTGAGCAACAAGTATTAAGTAGATTGGATAATGTAACAAAAATCTTACTATGTGAGCAGCAAGTATTAAGCAGATTAGATACACCATATCAACACATAAATATCATGCACATGGACAACATATATAAGTGGAAACATGTAAGGGAGAAAACCACATCTTATTATTGTTGTGATGCAAAGGCAAGCTCCAACTCCCTCTCACCATTGATTTTCTGTAGGCTCCAACCTACAGGAGGCTCCTACTTCAATTCTGCAAGCTACAACTTGCAAGGAAGCTCCAACTCCCACCAATTTTCTGCAGGCGCCAACCTACAGGAGGCTCCTACCTCAGCCAGCTACAACTGACTTCTATCAAGCTACAACTTGATATGGAAGCACCAACTTTCTCTATTTTCTGCAGGCTACAACCTACAGGAGGCTTTTACCTCAGTTAGCTACCACTGACATCTATCAAGCTACAACTTGATAGGGAAGCTCCAACTTCCTCCATCTTTCAAAAGAAAACACTTGTTGATTTACCTGGATATCAACTCTGTTTTGTTCCTTCTTTTCTGCTGTCCAATAGTCCTCTTATCTGCCTTATATCATCTCTACATCTTCTCAGATTCTCTATCAGCTCCTCCTACTTCTCTGCCTCACTACTTCATTTCTGCATTCTCTAACCTCTTGCAGATTTCTTATATTCTTCTGCTCTCTTCCATTCTGCAGCCTCCTCACAATCTTCAACTCTCTTCAATTCTGCTGCACACTGTCTTTTTCTCTCTCTTTTTTTTCGTAACCTTCTACTCATGGATATTACCTGTTTAATACAAAATAACTTCATGGCTATTTGCATTCTACTTGGAATTCGAAATGATCAGTCATGACTCTGACTTCTGCCTTCTCATTTCTTTGTCCAGCTCATTCAGAAGAATATAGCAATTTATACAAATTTCAGTTTTACAGTGGAGTTTTGTTTTCCTACTGGAGACTTGCCTTTGCATCACAAACAATATAAAATCAATTAAACATTTACATTCACATTTTCAGTTACATACATCAATTTCACTTAGCCCTTTTTCTGGGCTTTGGCTTTGCTGGTTTTGTCTTTTCTGCTATTGTCATGTAACTGTTCTGCATACCTCTGCTGTTCACTACAATTGTGTACCTGCTGTATATATAACTGCTTTACAAATTCATGCCCCAAATAACTCTCAAAGTCTCATGCATATAAAAATGCCTCTCCATTCATTTTCCCTGTGCTGGAAATTAAATAAATGTATGTGGAGGCTTTCCTTTTCACATCTTATGGTTATAAAAACAATTCAACCCAGTTGCAATCTCTGATCTGGGCAATTTTAAATAAATACTGGAGATTTTCTTAACCAAGGGTCACAGAACACTTCTTTGTATATTGAAATGTTCGACTGGTAATAAAAAAAAACTTAATATGATGACCCACGACTTCATAACCTTATAAGTAAAAATCCTTTCAATTTTCATAGCATTTCATTCCACGTCAAAGTTCCACCTTGGTAAAACTCCAAATGTCCACAACAATTAACAACGTGCTTTAATTAAGCCCCACAAATAGTTCTCGGACACACTCATAATAACATATGTGCTGTTATGAATATTGATCTTCGACTCTCGCCTTTGTAACTTGGTTTAGAGCCCAGTGTAATAGTGGCTCACGACAATTCTATGAATATATCAATATAGATTACGCTCACGAACCCAATGGTTCGAATTGTTATATAATATCCTTGACATTAAGTTTAAACCCAATTACATCACATGTAAATGCTTCAGGCCCCATAGCTCTAACATATATATATCGTTTAATTCCGCAACCAGATTCTATGTTTAAACATTTGTAAACATACCTCCCTTGTCAACCGAACGCTGATATATAAACCGGTCCCACACTTATATACATCGACCTTCGGAACTTAAAAGGCTCAACCACATTTTAAAATCTATCGGGTCCGCAACATATCAATTCATTCATACAAGGGCCCACACCATTCATCAAACATACATATGCGCCTTATATATATATATATATATATATATATATATATATATATATATATTCCCCGAATCGAGTGTTATAAACATTAATGTGAAACCCACTCACAACAATCCAAATCATATGATTATTCAACCATACGTAACCTCAGACTTTGGTTATAAACCAATGCCGACTTAAAATAATAGTTGGGCCCATAGCTTACCTTGCCACTAATCTTCGTCCATCGCGCGATACAGCGGCCGTTGGATTCATTCCTCCACCAGATCAATGAGTATAATGCATATCGCGTTTTTTTGGCTTTCGAGCGTTAACGCTCTAGAAAAATGCGATATAAATGGTTTTCGAATACCACCCTTTGCCACGCGTCAGACAACCAATCGAATCACGTTTTTTCATAAATCTTATTTACCACTTTTCAAAAGCACGATACTGCTGGTTTCTAAACCTCCGATTTCACTGTTCACGCCTTTTGGTTCTGCGCCCTCTGGCTCAAGGTTCCGCACCATTCATTTTAATATGCTTCTTCCGCGTTATAACTTAATACGCCCTCGCTCCTTGGTTACACATAGCTTGTCTACTAGACACCGCTCCCTTAAACACGAACAAAGCTAAACAATTCCATAGATCTCGTCTTCGCCTTTGTTTTATATCCGTGGTTCCACTTTCGACACCATCACTGCATTCATATTCCACTTAACGCAGTGCCTCAACTCGAACTATGATCCAGGTTCAACACTGTGGGTTGGAAATCGATTCAATCGATTTCACTCGTCTTCCGTCAAATAGGGTTCAACGCAGATTAAACAAGTTCAATTGCCCTTTTAAGGTCCGATGTTATTAAATCGGCTCCGCTGTATTACAGTCGGTCTCTACCAAATTTCACACCAAAACTGAGGTTCAAATTAAACTCGAACATATTCAATAGTCGGAATTTACATCGCCTGCATCCTTTATTAAAAGGATTGATACCTCATCGAATTTGTTGAAACCTTCACACATGTATTCAATTCATACGCATTCCGCTCTCACAAGATTATTACGGGAATTCAGATGCATTCGAACCATAATCTTTCACACAGAGACATTAATTCAACCATTAACACAGAGGTTATATTAATATCACTTGGAATTTTGAGAAGATAAAAATATCTCCCACAGAGGCCAAAAATTCAAATTGCCCTACAATATAATAGCTCAGAAATTCAAATTCAATAGTAATATGGAGTTTTTCATGATATACAGGACGCCAATTCAATCCCCCATCACAAGGTTTATTCACACAAATTTTGGTCTATTCACACAAATTTGATGGCCCTTCTATCCTCCTACTCTGTCTCTACAGGTCTCTAGCTCTCCTGGTCTATGCAGGTCTTTAACTTCAATTAGTTTATAGGAACAAACCCTGTTTGTCCAGACTGAATCACTCTGCAGCTCTCTAGTTCTGCTACTTTGTGCTTCAATTCCTTTGTTTCATCTGCTGCATGGGTTGCCTCTTTTCCTTGTCTGATGCTTTCTTGCTGCTGCCTCCCTGCTACTTTGCAGCTTCTCTCTTTGCCTTGTCGCTGTTTCAGGTGCTCCTCCTTTTCCATCTCCTTTGCCATCAATGACAACATTTCCAACATTTCATGGGATCTGTCTAATTGCTTCATGAAGGAAGCTTTCCTTATGTGCTTCATGAAGATCAATTTAGTGGAACTCACAATAAAAAAATGGTGATGTAAAGTGGATATGTTCACCATCTCCACATTAACAGATTAAGTCTTCTTGGAATTAATTACACTTTGATTCTCATCTTATTTGTTGTAATTCATACATCACAATTATGATTTGCTCCACTTTCAATGTACCATCAGCATTGTCACCATGACCTACATTTTTACTATGGCACGCACATTTTTAGTTTATTTGCTCAAATATCAATGTAACAACAACAATATCATTGTGATCAACATTCTTTACTATGGCATGCACATTTCCTGTTGTTGCATCCAACATTTGATGCTTGTTCATAACTTGAATATTGTCATTTGAAAAAACTTTGTTGATTTCACAATTTTTAAATCCCATTATGAAAAATTGTAGATCACAATCTCTAATCAGGGACACAATTTAATCAAATCAAGGAGCTAGGGTGACTAACAAGAGAAGACACTACTACACTACACAATCAAGGAGCTAGGGTGACTAACAAGAGAAGACACAACTACACTACACAAAAATATAGGTGTTACTTTGAACCTATACATCTCTCTCAAGAAACCCCTACACTTTGTTGTTGTTTCTCTTGGTAAACCAAGGATTTTGTTACCATGTAATATTAGAATGTAGTCTTTAATTTTACTATTTCTTCGGGAGCTTACACCATTTTTTGCTCTTTTGAATAATTTTCTCATTAAATTTTCTAGAGAACACTATTAGATTATGAAGTTTAATAGGTCATAAAGTCATTTTATGACTTTAGGATTTGTTAATGCTCACTCTTTGTGTAAAGTAATCTATTATACATTTATAAGTGGAAGTGATTTGCTTAGTGAGCATTGATATATAAGGAGGTAAATTCCATTTATTCATTGATAATAGCATTTTGTGTTATTGTGAGCATCTTTATTTGAACTCAGTTATGTGATTCAACCATATCTAGGCCTTCATCATTTAGTGATTTAGCTCATTCTGTAATATGGTATTGGAGTTGGAAGTGTATCAAAAATTTCATGCCTTTGGAAGACAAGGCTTCCACTCATGAAGTCAACACTTTGGAAACTAGGGAGTATGTGCGACTTTGAATACATGTGGAATGTTGCTGATAAAGATGGATTAAAGGATCACCAATGTGTCTTCTCAAATTCTAGAAGACATGATTTCAACTCTTAGTCGAAGAAAAAGGACTACATTATATTCAAGATACAATTATATTGATCAAATAAAGAAAAAGGGCAAATGGGTTGTCATTGTGGATAGAAAATGGCTCACACAACTTAGAACTATAGATTTCAAGGTAATGATGTTCTTAGGATAGAGTTCAAAGAAGACCACATATACTAGATGTGGTAATTATTGAAGATCAACAAGATGTTAACAATGATGATGAATTTACTAAGGAAAGGGCATGTTACACATTTTAAACTCGCCTTGAAGATAGAAAGGGATATAATATAGATACAACTCAACACAGATGGTTTCTAAGATGGTTCGAGAATTTTTTATTTTTATCTAAAAAACTATCCCTCATTGGGGTTCTAAGACATACACGTGGATTGTTTCCAAATAATGAGGTTATGAGACTTGCAAGTGGATTGCAATAAGATGATTTAGTTTAGGATATTGATAATTTTCGAGTTTGAAGAGGTAAAATTTGAGAACTAGTGAATTCGTTTTTGGAGCTACAACTTTATGAAGGTTATGATGCGGCTTGATAAAGCACTACCTAGTCTAGGCATTGTTTTCCAAAGAAGCTTCTGAAGAATATTTGGCTATGATTGCTTATGTTGTTTTTTTGTTTAATTAGTATGTGTTTGCCTTTAATGAATATGTTTTTCATTTAGTATTATAACTCTTAAGAGGTGGTCTTAAAATGTGAGGCTTACTTCGCAATGAAGTGAGATGAATTTAGGATATGTTAATCTTCATGTTTTGTATACAACAATCTATCCAACATTCATAAATGGAAATAATTTGCTCAGTGCACAATGATATATCAAGAGAACATTGTAATAAATGCACCAATTATTGATTGATAATATCATTTGGTGTTATTGTGAGTATATTCCTTTGAGATCAGTTATGTGACTCAACCTTACCTAAGCCTTCATCATTTAGTGATATAACTCATTTGTAATACACTTTTGTCATTTATTAATCTTGTGCCTCGACATCATTTAGTGATTCAGCTCAATTTATAATAAATATTTAGAATATAGTAACTTGTCTTTAGACTAGTTTCAATCTAAAAAGTCTAATGAATGCAAAACATAGCTTTAGATGTTTGAGATTTAAAACTTCATTGTTTAACATATTACAAATATTAAGAAAAATCAAAATATACTTTAGGTATTCTTTCATCCATTTCTCATCCCATCACGTGACAAGGAATTAGAGAAATATAATAAAGGATGAGGTCCATGTGTAGAGCAAATAATACCTTGATGATTGATGCATTCATAACAAATTTACCATGTATTTTGAAGTCTTTAGCTTGAATTACTTAAGTTTTCCTATTAAGGAAATCTCAAAGGCATTCCATATATATTTAAGATTTTCCTCATAATACAATAGTCTTGAGTTGCATATTATGTTTTGCATATATGTAGTAGCAATGCAAAATTTGAATATTTAAACCCCATATTATAAGGAAACTTGATTTGAGTTGTATCTGCACACTGAGGTGTACATGTGCATTTATGAGAGTTAAACTTATAACATCCACTAATACCAAATATCTTAGTTTTATCAAATATAGATGTACATCAAACAAATTGGGGCAAAATGGATACCAAATAAATATTATATTTTAGTTTTATCAAATTGAGATGTAAATCAAACCAATTGGGGCAAAATTGATCTATAAACACAGAGCTCAAGAGTAAAAATTTTAGAGGCTCTATAGAAATTGCAAATGCTTTCTTCATAAAAATGGAAAAAACATATAAAATTGTCCTAAAATTGCATATTTGAAAGGTGTTGGTTTTCAGCCCCAAAGAATTGTGAATAAAAACAAACTTCCAATGCATAAGAGCACCCTTTGATGAAAGAAACAATGTAATAAAATTAATTCACTAATTTGTTCTCATGTATGATAATTGTTAGCTAATACCCCCTTGGAGATAACAAGAGATTACTAAGCCATTTCAAAAGAAAACAATTATACTCTAAACAAGAACAAGGTGGAAAGGAATGGTGAATAATACACAAGATTGACACATGAACTAAAGCCAAGAAAAGTGGTTCATGGATATATCTACAATTTTTTCAATAAAGGTTTAACTAAATTTTGAAGATATCAACAAAATTTGTGTGAGATTTTCTTAAAAAGTCCACATGACTATGATGGTAGCTTAACCTCCTAAATCAAACAAACGTGAAGATTTATTTCATAAATATGATTGGAATCAACAATATTTGAACAAAAAAAAAATAGAACAATAATACTTGTTCACATGTATATGCTATCACAGACACTCTCAACTACGATTTTCCACCTTTGTGGTAAGTCATCTAAATGAAAAAAATGAGGTTGTTAACAAGAGTTTTTCCACACATTAAACACGAGAACAATAAAATCGTTAAACGTGATTTCCTATTATCTTGCTCTTAACTTATATTTTCATAGTTTTGTATCAACCAAGTGAGAAACGTAAATCCCTTTTCAATCTACAAGCTCATTATATAACATTATTTGCCTTATCTTCAAAAGATATTTCTTAAATCATTAAGATAATCTCAAAACTATTCTAAGAATGCGACATGCAAACTCGTTTGTGGTGATATGATTGAGTTTTAATTTAGACATCCAATTTGATATATTTGGATGAGACAAAGTGGTCAAGAATAAATTGTACTACACTTATGTTTTAGGCTAAGGTAAAAAAGAATCCCAAACTCATTTTTACTGTGAGAATAATCTCCAAAATGAAAGAGAATTAATACACAAACTATATTTGAATCCTTGAAAGAAGCATGAACATTCTAGCTATTTAACTATGAGTAAATGACAACAATCACCAAATAAATTCCAAAAATAAAACGCAAAACCATGCTTTAAACTAACCATATTGCAAGGCCACTCCCCCATCTCCTCACATGCAAAAATGTAAACATCGTGTTCTAAGAAGTGCAATTGGAGAAGACACAACTTAACTATGCTAAAAATGTTTCTAACATTGTGTACATGTTTTCTACAACTCACATACAAATATTTTATGTTGAGATTTTTATTAAAATTTTGTCAATAGCTACCCTTGTTGACTCTCATGAGAGTCCATTTATTTTATGGATTTAATCCATATTCCCACTTTACGAAGATCTATAAATCCTCTATTCATTCATAGATTTGGCTTTTTGATGCAGGGGCATTAGACACTAGCCAACAATGTAGGAGGTTTTGTCCACATGTTGTGGCTAGGAGGGTTCAAAATCATTGAATCGTAACAGCTAGGTGTCAATACCTCAACTGACTGTTTCATTTAGATCAGTTAGAGTTAGTAGAAGTCGAATAGTTTAGCCCATCTGTCATGTTTCAATTATTTGAGTAAATTGTAATTAGGCCTTTGATTTCCAAAACGGTCCTCACCGAGGAACCGAAGAGACACATTGTAATGTATATAAATTGTATTCCTCGGATGTATTGAAAAAGGGAGAGAGATTTCAGCAATAAAATCTGTGTGTTAAGCAGTTGCTTCCGGTTGAATGAATTTCAATTCCTGTTGATTATCAAACTATCTTGAATTGGTATTTGTGAGGAAATTTGTTTAACTGTGAGGTGATTGAACTCTGTGCGTATATAATTTCTGAATGGAACTGTTGTACAGTCTCCGCATCCCTCTGTCTACTGTTTTTCCCAATTTGTTCGAACGAGTTCTGTTGAATTAATCCCCAACCACAGACGAGGTCTGTGTAAAATCATGGTCGTTGAAATCTGGTGAATGATAGTGGAAATCCCGCTTAATAAAGAGATAACTTTGTTTTATTGTTAATTGAATCCTGAACCGTTGCCAGACCTGAGTTAGTGAATACGGAGGATAGCGTAACCCGACTTAAACCGGGGTCAACCATTGTTCCAAAACCGCGGGTGGATTTTCAAAACCGGATTGCCATATCGCACCGCTTTTCGTGAGATAAGTGGTATTTTCGAATTGGGAGCGATTCCATAGAACCGTTGACACGTGTCCCTGAGCAGCGTTGCAAAACCGCCCTTTTGCGTGCCATCGCGCGCTAATGTTTGACTAGGGAGGCCGCGCGATATCGCTGAACGCCGTCGATCTGGAGGGAAGCCATCGGATGGTGGTCGTATTCGGAAGATGCATGAAGGATAACCAAGGTACGGTGCGAGTATTTGATTGGGCCATTGATTATATATGTGGGCTCGAGGCCTAAGGTTGTTTGGTTAAGAAAAGCGTCGGGAGATATAATTTAATTTCAAAGTTGTTGAATATGTTTATTTATCGAATTCCTCGAATTTGATAAATAAAACCGAAGAAGTTGGAGAAGACCACGTGGAGGAGGAGAACGGGGTTTTAGCAGGGAAATGCTGACATAGCGACAATAGCGACGAGCTCTCCTTGGGGGCCCAAATTCAGTTTTGTTGCTGTCATTTGTGGTATCAGAGCGTTTTCGAGTTGTTTTGCAGAGAATTAACATGGCAATCCGAGTTGGTAGAGGTGCTGGCAGAAGGAGAGGCGGACTCGTTGCCAATGTAGAAGTGTTGGGAATTTTGCAGAGGTTCGAGGCCAGAATGGATGCCATGGAGCGAAGTCAGCCCAGAGATCCTGAAGACATCAATGAACCTGAATTAGAAGAAGCTGAAGAAAATGCTAAGATTCCTCCTGACTTGAGGCTCCTCAGAACTGTTCTGGGGTCTGCAGTTAAGCCCATAATTGAAGTGTCGAGTTTTGCAGGGGGACTGAATCCAGAAGAGCTAGTAGACTGGATTAATGAATAAGTGCTTCTATTATGAAGAAATGAGCGAGGATAAAAATGTCAAGTTTGCAGTAACAAAGCTGAAGGGACATGCTGCACTTTGGTGGGATGGAGTGCAGGTAGAAAGAAGGAGAGTTGGCAAGCAGCCTATCAAGAGCTGGACCAGAATGGTGGCTAAGTTAAAAGGTAAATTCTTGCCCAGTGATTATCAACTGACATTGTTTAGGCAAATGCAGAACTTGAGGCAGAGGTTGTTGACAGTAAAAGAATACACAGAGGAATTCTATAGAGTAAGCATAAGAGCTGGGAAATTTCAGGACACACTAGAGAAGACTGCCAGATATGTGAATGGTCTCAAGCTGGAGATCCAAGATGAGATTGGTCTTCTGTCTCCTAAGACAATTGAAGAGGCCTATCAGATGGCCTTGAAAGCAGAAGAGAAACTCCTGAGGAAGCAGTTTGCCAATAAGAGAGGTGCTTTCCGTGGAAAGGGAAGTCAGGGTGGTAGAGGAAAGCCTACTACACCCCGAGATGGAGCTAACAGTAACTCACCTCAGAATGCATCTACAGAGGATGGTGCAAGGGGCATAAGGGGTTCTTACAGAGGAAAATGAAGAGGAGGGAAAGACAGAGGCAGAGGTAGAGAATTGAGGTGCTATAGATGTCAGGAAGTGGGACATAAGCACTATGAGTGTCCAGAGAATGTGGGTGCTGGTCCAAGAAATGCTGTTGTTGCCCAGGTTGGAGAAGAGGCAGAAATTGAAGAAGAAATCCTACCAGAGAGGGGAGAGTCCTTGGTGGTTAATAAGGTCCTGTTGAAGCAAACCAAAGAGGTCACTGCACCTGCACAAAGGAAGACTTTGTTTAGGAGCATATGAAAATTCTAGGGAAAATGCTGCCAACTAGTCATTGATAGTGGCAGCACAGACAATCTGATTTCCACTGATGTGATAGAGAAGTTGACACTGAAGACAAGGGAGCATCCAACTCCCTACAGGGTGTCCTGGCTACATAAAGGGCACCAGCTGATTGTAAAGGAACAGTGTGAGATAGAGCTGAAAATGGGCAAATACAAAGATAAGGTCTTATGTGATGTAATGCCCATGGATGTGTGTCATATACTACTGGGTAGACCTTGGTAGTTTGACAGAGCAGCAGTGCATGATGGCAAGAAGAACACTTACAATTTCTTCAAGGATGGGGTGCATCATACATTGATACCCATGGAAGAGGGAGAGCCATCAAGCAGATTGATTGATCCAAAGACCTTGTTGCTGAGCGGGAAGGAATATCTGCAACAGATAGAAGAAGAAGAGGTAAGCTTTGCTTTAGTTTGCAAACCTAAGGTAGTTCTTACTTCTACAAAGATTTCTGATTTGCCAATATAAATCCAAGAGATGTTAGACAATTATTGTGACATTTTTGTGGATGATTTACATGATGAGCTGCCACCTGTGAGAAAGATCAGCCATCAGATAGATTTTATCCCTGGTTCAAATCTGCCAAATAAGGCAGCCTACAGAATGACTCCCACAGAAAATGAGGAAATCAGGAGACAAGTACATGAATTGGTGGACAAAGGACTGATCAGAGAAAGTTTGAGTCCATGTGCAGTACCAGCAGTATTGAGCCCAAACAAAGATGGAGGCTGGAGAATGTGTACTGATTCCAGAGCAATCAATAAGATAACAATCAGGTACAGATTCCCTTTGCCTAGAGTTGAGGATTTAATGGATTGTTTGAGTGGTGCTAAATATTTTTCAAAGATAGATTTAAAAAGTGGATATCATCAGATTAGAATAAGAGAGGTTGATGAGTGGAAAACTGCCTTTAAAACAAATGAAGGACTGTATGAATGGATGGTAATGCCTTTTGGGTTGTCAAATGCACCTAGCACTTTTATGAGACTTATGAATGAAGTGTTGAAAGAATTCATTGGTAAATTTGTGATAGTGTATCTGGATGATATATTAGTTTTCAGCAAAACTAAAGAAGAACATTTAAGGCATCTTAATTATGTCTTGAAGAAGCTGCACCAAGAGAAACTGATGATAAACTTAAAGAAATGCTCATTCATGAAGGAAGAGTTGGTGTATTTGGGTTTTGTTGTTTCTGCAGAGGGATTGAAGATGGACCCAGAGAAGTTTAAGGCAATTGTGGAGTGGCCTTCACCCAGGAATGTCTTTGAGGTAAGAAGTTTCCATGGACTTGCCAGTTTTTACAGAAAGTTTATAAGAAACTTCAGTAATATTAATGCACCCATCATTGAGACAATAAAGAAGAGAAAACAACCATTTAAGTGGACTGCTGAAGCAGAAAGAAACTTTAAACTTTTGAAGCAAAAGATAACTGAAAAGCCTGTTTTGATTCTGCCTGATTTTACTAAACCATTTCAAGTGAAGTGTGATGCCAGTGGGGAGGCCATTGGAGCTGTGTTGAGTCAGGATGATAGGCCTGTAGCCTATTTCAGTGAAAAACTGAATGACACCAGAAGGAAGTATTCCTCTTACGAGAAGGAATTCTATGCAGTTGTTCAAGCATTGAAAAAGTGGAGACATTATTTGATGTCCAAAGAATTTGTATTATATTATGATAATCATGCTTTGCAGTATATTGTACAGCAGCCCAAGTTGAAGCAGAAGCATGCCAAATGGGTTGAGTATCTCCAGGGTTTCAACTTTGTTTTGAAACATATAAGTGGCCAAGCAAATAAAGTAGCTGATGCTTTGAGTAGGAGGCACATGCTTGTTCAAGAAACCAATTTTGAAGTTGTAGGATTTGATTTCCTCAAGGAATTGTATAAAACAAATTCAGATTTTAAGGAAGCATTTGAGGCATGTTGTAATCCTATTCTAACAGATAGAAGCCAGTGGCTGGACTATTTCTTGCAGGAGGACTTACTATTCAGAAGAAACCAATTGTGTGTACCAAAATGTTCCATGAGAGAAAATTTGATCAAGGAGAAGCATAGTGGTGGACTTGCTGGACACTTTGGTACTGATAAAACTTATGAGCAGTTGAGTCACTTTTATTACTGGCCCAAGATGAGAACAAAAGTGGAGAAGTTTGTGAAGAATTGCAAAATCTGTCAATATGCCAAAGGAAGGAGCCAGAATGTAGGATTGTACACTCCCTTGCCTATTCCAGACAGGCCTTGGGACATGGTGAGTATGGATTTTGTTCTAGGATTGCCCAAGAATCAGAGAGGGAATGATGCAGTCTTTGTTGTAGTGGAAAGATTCTCCAAAATGGCACATTTTATTCCATGTTATAAAACTAGTGATGCCACCCATGTTGCTAACTTGTTTTTCAAGGAAGTGGTTAGGTTGCATGGGTTGCCCAAGAGTATTGTTTCAGACAGAGACACCAGATTTGTGGGCCATTTTTGGAGGACACTGTGGAAGAAACTTGGTACCAAACTGAGTTTCAACTCAGCTTATCATCCTCAGACTGATGGACAAACTGAGGTAGTGAATAGGAGTCTGGGAAATTTGTTGAGAAGCCTTGCAGGAGAGCATCCCAAGCAGTGGGATCATATTTTGCCCCAGGTAGAATATGCATATAATGACTCACCAAACAGGAGCACAGGGCAGAGCCCATTCCATATTATCTATGGAATGCACCCCAGGGGAATATCAGAGTTAAGAAATCTGGGAAGGGCAGAGATGAGAAGTGCTGATGGTGAAGAATTTGCTTCAGAGATCCAGGCCATACATGAACAAGTGAAACAACAACTACAAGGCAGCAACATCAAATACAAAGGCAGAGCAGACTTGAGCAGAAAAGAAGTCCATTTTGAAGTAGGAGATCTGGTTTTGGCACACTTGAGAAAGGAGAGATTCCCAAAGAAGCAGTACAATAAACTGAAGTTCAAAAAGATTGGGCCATGCAAGATACTTAGAAAGTTTTCTGCAAATGCTTATGAGATTGAATTGCCACCTGATGTTGGAATATCTCCCATTTTTAATGTTGTAGATTTGTACAAGTATGAAGATGATGGTGAAGAAGAAAGATCAGCAGACAAGGAACAAATTGAGTGGGAAAAGCAACGACCTCTGGCACAACCATTGCAACCAGAGAAGATATTGGATAAAAGATTGTTTAGGAAGACCGGAGGACAAGAGTACTTTCAGTACTTAATCAAATGGAAGGACAAGCCAAAGGAAGATGCCACTTGGATGTCTGGAAGAATGTTGCAGAAGATAGGCAGACTAGTGGAAGAGCTCATGGACAGGAGTCCATGAAGAAAATTGCCCTCGGGAGTCTGATGCAGGGGCATTAGACACTAGCCATCAATGTAGGAGGTTTTGTCCACATGTTGTGGCTAGGAGGGTTCAAAATCATTGAATTGTAACAGCTAGGTGTCAATACCTCAGCTGCTTGTTTCATTTAGATCAGTTAGAGTTAGTAGAAGTCAAATAGTTTAGCCCATCTGTCATTTTTAAGTTATTTGAGTAAATTGTAATTATGCCTTTGATTTCCAAAACGGTCCTCATCGAGGAACCGAAGAGACACATTGTAATGTATATAAATTGTATTCCTCGGATGTATTGAAAAAGGGAGAGAGATTTCGGCAATAAAATATGTGTGTTAAGCAGTTGCTTCCGGTTGAATGAATTTCAATTCCTGTTGATTATCAAACTGTCTTGAATTGGTATTTGTGAGGAAATTTGTTTAACTGTGAGGCGATTGAACTCTGTGCATATATTTTTTCTGAATGGAACTGTTGTACAGTCTCCACATCCCTCTGTCTACTGTTTCTCCCAATTTTTTCGAATGAGTTTTGTTGAATGAACCCCCAACCACAGACGAGGTCTGTGTAAAATCATGATCGTTGAACTCTGGTGAATGATAGTGGAAATCCTGCTTAATAAAGAGATAACTTTGTTTTATTGTTAATTGAATCCTGAACCGGGGCCAGACCTGAGTTAGTGAATACGAAGGATAGCGTAACCCGACTTAAATTGGGGTCAACCACTTTTCCGAAACTGCCGGTGGATTTGCGAAATCGGATTTCCATATCGCACCACTTTTCGTGAGATAAGTGGTATTTTCGAATTGGGAGCGATTCCATAGAATAGTTGACACGTGTCCCTGAGCAGCGTTGCAAAACCGCCCTTTCGCGTGCCATCGCGCGCTAATGTTCGACTAGGGAGGCCGCGCGATATCGCTAAACGCCGTCGATCTGGAGGGAAGCCATCGGACGGTGGTCGTATTCGGAAGATGCAAGAAGGATAACCAAGGTATGGTGCGAGTATTTGATTGGGCCATTGATTATATATGTGGGCTCGAGGCCTAAGGTTGTTTGGTTAAGAAAAGCGTCGGGAGATATAATTTAATTTCAAAGTTGTTGAATATGTTTATTTATCGAATTCCTCAAATTTGATAAATAAAACTGAAGAAGTTGGAGAAGACCACGTGGAGGAGGAGAATGGGGTTTTAGCAGGGAAATGCTGACAGAGCGACAATAGCGACCAACTCTCCTTGGGGGCCCAAATTCAGTTTTGTTGCTGTCATTTTTCTTGGGTTGCTAGATCAAATTTGCTAGGATTGGGATATTGTCTCAAATTAAGTGATTCCGAGGCCCTTTGAAGGCCATTGAGATGAATCCATGCAGATGTGAAAGATTTCATGAACACATTAGGTTAGTCTCTAGAAGCAATGGGGAGAAGTACATTCAAGGTGGAATCAATAGTACCAATCAATGGAATCGAAGGACCATATGACAAAAACGAGTTGGTCAAAGGACACATGGAGGACAACAATTTAATAATTAGCATTTCCAAACTTCTTGTAAAGGATGACAAGTTTCGTGACAAAAAACAGAAGAAGTGCACCCTTAAATTAAATAGTTCCTTTAGTGTGATTACATATTGACATGTCTTTCATGATTTTTGTATATGTATTAATATGTCATCTATGTGTTTGAAGTGGATCTTTCAATAAAACTAATGATTTCTGCCAAAGTATCCCTATGCATGTTATGCAATTCACTTCTCTTTTAATTGTTATGACTTTTTGTCTTAAATGTCCAAAGAACTAATTCCATGTGATTAAAGTGAATATTTCATCCATCATCAAAACAAAATCTAGAATGAAAGAAAATAATCACACCTCAAACCAACAAATGGTTAAATTGTTCACTAAGCATAATTTTAAGAATTTGATATTGCCATTAAAACTTTCATTATTTATTTCCAAATTACTATTATATTACTTTTAAGGTTTGAAAAATGATATGTAGATGTAATTTAGGCATTATTGAACCAAAACCCTATACATATTTTATATTCATGATCAACATCCTTGGAAAAAATCAATTGTGTTATTTTCTTATTTTAGGATAATTTTTCAATCAACCAAAGTTAAACAAGAGTAAGAGTGTCTTCTAATGGAAAAGTAAAATTACATGCCAATTCATAGGCTCTATAGATTGTCATGTTCCTCATTGAAGAGCTTATAAGATTTTCTATGGACAAGAATAAGGACTACTTCCCTAGCTTATTTGTTTTATAATTTTGTAATTCTATAAAAGAGTCATTGCTGACCAACAACCATATTTTCTTTAAGGGTTTCTCTAGAGACATATCCAACATCTCTAAATGGGATCAACAACCCCTTATCTCACTTTTTTTGTCTCAAAGATAAAGTAGAAATGTTGTGTCAAGAATCCATATACATAGCTAGACTTATTTATATCCTATCAATGGAGATTCATCCCTATCCCTTGTAAAGTTCATGAATATGAAATTGCAAAAACATTATTCAGCTTGATTTGTTTGAGCTCAATTATGTTTGAATTGTAAATCAATGGTTATTTTGGATTAAATAAAATGGCCCCATTTGTAATTGATGTAAATACTTGTATGGACTCCTACTATAGAGCTTAAGGCCAATGCCTATTAGTGAACGACAAGGCATACACGTGGTAATTATAATTTCCATATGCTACATGTTAGACCTTCAGAAATATTCTCAAGATATGTAAATATTAAATTGATATTAATATAAAGGTCCATGCTAGCTGCAAAAAGAAAAAGAGGCATTTTAAATCCACTACATGCATAAAAGAAAGGGAACCCAAGGGGGGATGGAAGCTAGGTACAACATGACAAGTAGTGTAAGAAACTCCATCCTCATAAAAATGTGAATCCCCTATATTCTTGTGCATTGTCTTTCCATTCCAATTTGAAATGGTTCATACACTCTACCATTCTTACCATCATTCTCACAAGAAACACCACTAAAATTTCGATGTTTTTTTTCATGCGATAATAAGATCCAAAGTTGTATATAGCAAAAAAATCTAGTTGTTGAATGGAAATCATGGACCTAGCAAGAGAGAGACAAATGGATGCAAAGGAGAACAAATGCTAGGTCGTTTAGAAAATCTTCCTCTTCCCCATAAATTGTTTCTTATTGGTATCTTCCCCAAATTTCCCCATAAATTATTTCTTATTGGGTTCTTTTTATCCCAAATTTAAGAAAAATAAGGGAATAAGGTTCCTAAAGAGAAGATATTCCTTATGTTGCGTGGGTTAGTTGAAGAGATTATCAAGGTTGTGCTAGTAGATGGAGCCTGGAGTATTATGTTATGAACAATTTGGTTAAGCCTTAGATAAATTGGGTTGAGTGAGTGATTTAAGAGTCCTTAGTAAATTTCCTTCACACTAGTGGGCTCATAGCCATCTTTGGGGTGGAATTTCTAGTGGATGCCCATAATTGGGTAGAAAATGACCCACATGCATCTATTTCTTGGACTATCTTGGTGATAATATACGTGTTTCATCTCTACTTTTGAATTTATGTTATAATTCTAAGATTAATATTTGTAATTTTATTATGAATGGATTTTCAAATGGAATCCATGGTTTGAATGAAATTATGAATTTTCAACGTTGTATTAACTAATTTAATCTTGAATGCATATACAATATGATTGGATTTAAATTCTAACAAGTTCAAGAATTATATTGAATATTTCAAAATGGGGTTTTCGTTGGCATGAATAGTTCAAAATATTCATGAATTCGGTGTGGCTAGAGGCCAAATGTCAACATGGTTCAAAGAAAGGATTTCAAATAAGGCCAATGATTAGGAATCATGGAGTCGAAATAAATTGTATTTTAAAGGAGGCTCGATGGCCATTTTCTTCAAAGTTTGAAGTAATAGTCCAAACATGCTTGATGAATTTTTCCCTTCTAAGTTTGGGGATTTTTCATACAAATGGCCCAATGATCGAGTATCAAACCCTTTAATTTTAACCACATGGTGTTATATTCAAAATTAACCCAATAATATTGTACTCTTGAAGTGAGTTTTTTCTTTTGAATGGGCCCAATGACCTCTCCTTTATCATTGAGGCGTTTCTTCAAAGAAGGCCCAATGACCTCTCCTTTATCATTGAGGCGTTTCTTCGAAGAAGGCCCAATTGCCTCTCCTTTATCGTTGAGGAATTTATTTGAAGAAGGCCCAATGGCCTCTCCTTTATCATCGAGGCATTTCTTCGAAGAAGGCCCAATGGCCTCTCCTTTATCATCGAGGCATTTCTTCGAAGAAGGCCCAATGGCCTCTCCTTTATCATTGAGGTGTTTCTTCGAAGAAGGACCAATGGTATTCACTTTCAAAGTTGCATTATTATTTCAAATGGGATTGATGAGATTTTCTTTATAATCAAGGTATTTCTTCAAAGAAGGATCATTGGCCCTTTTATTTCACCTTGAAGTGTTAATTTTAAAATCATCCTAATTCCCTTTTCTTTTGAAGTCTTACTCATCTTCAAAATAGGCCCAAGGAGGCCTCTTTGAATGACCAAGATCACTAGAGGTGACTAGTTTGGGAATTAGACAGAACATGAACACTAACAATTGTGCAGTCAATATAAGACTAATGAACCTTTTTTCAAAAAAACCCAATAGGGAATCTTTGAGAATCACCCAATGTGGATTCTTTCAAATTTTTTAATGATGATTTTTCAAGATCAACCCAATGGGACATGCTTCAAATTATCCCATTGGGGATTTCTTTCGAAGTAGCTTGACGATCCTTTTATTTTGAAGTGACTTGATACACGAGGTTTCAAATAAGAGAACAAGAGGACATTTCAAAGAGGATCACAAGGAGATGTTCTAAAGTATCCCAATGGTATTATTTCAAAATGATGTCATGGCCTTGCCTCAAAGTGGCATGAATAATAGCTTTATGAACTTGGCTTGAAGTAGCGTGACACATATTATTTTGAATCTACCCAATGGTAGCTATTTAAAAGAAGGGTTAGTAGGAGTTGCTTCAGCGTGACTTGATGTTAGCCTAAGAGGGAGTTATGTATGGTCTTCAACCCACATAATATAGTTATATGTTAAAAGAGAAATGAAGTGATAAATCCAAAGATATCAATATCAATAAAGATGGAAAAAAATATAGACCCCTATCCTCAATATGATTATGGAGGGATTGAGAACATGAGGCTATAGAGAATTCTCATGCCACAAATCCATTATGCAATCTTGATCCCACTCAATGCATACATCACTCATTATGTTTAGAGTGCAATGCTTCAACATATAAAAATAATATCATGTCATAAAAATTACTCATCCAATCTAAGATCATCACCCATAAATAAAAACCACAACTTTTCACTCAATCCAAAGGCATATAACTTAAGTCACCTTAGAAAAGGGACATGGGATCACATGGACACAAGATTTGAGTGTCTAACGTAAGACCCATAAACCTTTAGAAATGGGACACAAGGGATACAATGTGTTTTTGTGTTAGTTTTTCTAGCATCAGATGATGTTCTAGTCTCAAACTTTGTGGACAGGCTAAGAAACCTGAGATCTCAAAAACCGTAGAAATCATTTCTGGAAATTTCACCTACAGATAACTCAATTAAATTAATTAATAGGAATTAATTTAGAAATGTGAGAATTCTCTAGAAACTCATACAGATCAACTCAAAAATCATCTCATCCATCGATAATGATTTAATTGTGGCCGTTGAAGACTCAACTGAATATTATAAGAGGAGGTCGATGGGGTTGAGGAGAAACACACTAGGAGAGCAAGTTTTCCTTGACAATGCGATTTTCCAGAGAGCAACATTCAACCAAAAGAGTTCAAGCCAGAGTGGGGATACAAATATAGAGAGGGGAAGAGACAGTGAGTATGGAGGAAGTTTTCAAGTTCCAGAGAGTCAACTATAGGAGGGCTGAGTTTCCTCATTGAGATTGTGCAGGGCCTGTGCAAAAGCTTTAGAGGCAAAGTTCGATTTAGTTGGAGTGAGGGTCGATTCATTTGTTGGAGGCCTAGAGAATTTCAGAAGGGGCTAGTGAGTCATTCTCAGAGGTTGAGTTGGGCTAGATGTCTTGATCAAAGCAACTTCCAAGCAGAGTGTGTGAGGTCTTACACGACATCTATGCAGAAGGATGACGGAGGTGCTCGAGCAGCCCAATTTGTGCCAGATTTTAGAGGTGGATTAGTGTCGGGTGAGGCAAGAATTGTTCAATAATTTTTATGGCCATTTTATCTTATAGAGGATTGCCAATTTTGGGCATCCATTAGTATTCATAATTTCTCACTGCTGCATAATAATAAAAATCCTCAGCTGCTGCACCGATTTTCTCGCATTTGGTTTTTCCGGGGAAAATTGTCCAAAAAAATCGTGTCAATATTTTTTTTTGTGCTAGCATTTCTTAGTTTCCATTATTTTCTTTTTTCCACATTTTTTTATGGTGAATATTGTAGTTGTGATTTTATTCATTGTTTGTTGTAGCAAATAAACTGCTTAATTCTTAATCTGTTAGAAGAATAATTTCCAGTTGCTGTAATAGTTGAAGTTTTCATATGGTATTAAAGCGTATTTGAAGGATCAAAGGCTTGTAGACAAAGGGACAAATTCATTGTTCAAAGGGAGCAGTAGGACGATTTTTCCAGGGTTTGCGCAGTGCCTAGCCAGACAATGCGAATTGTTGGACAGGGGGTCGAATTTTTAGTTGCAGGGTGCAGGAAGAGTCGATTTGTTTGGAAAGTTATTTCGACAGGTAGAGGTGAGAAACTCAGTATTTTTCAAAGTATACTCTTGATCTAGGAACAAAGAGTTTGCAACATTTTTTAGTAGTAGATTCAGTGTCAGGTGGAAGAGAAATTATACACACAAAGAGAGTTTTTTTAGAGGATTTCCTTTCTAGGATATTTGTAATTCCTAGTTGTATAGGAAGAAATAACTAGCAAGACTGCACATTCCAGCAGGGAGTGTGAACTGTAGAATCAGGTAGTCAAGCAGGAGAGGAGGAGACTCATGTTACTTTCTTAGTTGTGAGTTTGATTGAAGATGGCCTCATCAGGGCTTAGAGATGAAGACATATTGGATGGTGCGTTCAACTATATCACTTGGAAGGCTAGGGTGTAATTTCTATTAGATGAGCATGGTCTTAAGATGTACGCAGAATGAGGTGTAACAAAACCTACATAACAACAATAAATAGAGAATTTAAGGAAGGAAATGGCCAAGGCAAAGCGGTTGATCCTGGATGGAGTTCAGGATCATATAGTCTCACAGTTGACAACCAAGAATATGACCAAAGAGATGTGGGATGCTCTTTCATCACTATACCAAAATCCTTCCAAGAATCAGAAGATGAAGTTGAGAACCACCAAGATGTAGAAGGGAGAAAGAGTTACCCCCTACCTCACCAGAATTAAGGATATCTAAGATGAGCTTGCAGTTGTATGTGGGAAACCATAAGACAATGAGCATGTGCATGTTTCTCTCAACGGTTTCACTGAGGAATGGGCTACTTTCGTCCAAGGAATTATTGGATGAGATACACTACCTAAATGGGATTAGTTGTGGGCAGACTTCACACAGGAGGAAATGTATATTTCTTTAGTCAAGGGTAATCTCGGTGGAAACAAAAACAAGGGATCAAAGAGTGTGAAGGATGAAAACATAACCCTTGTATCAAAGGGAAAGGGAAAGAAGGGTCCCAGTCAAGGACAAGGCTCACAGGGAGGAGGAGAGAAGAAGAAAAGAAACTTTTCGAATATTAAGTGCTTCATGTTTGGTGAGTTTGGTCACTACAACACTCAGTGTTCTCAGAGGAAGAAGGATAAGAAGGAGAAGCACGAGCAGGAAAAAAATTCGGTAGAGATTGATCAAATATCCTCTAGGTCAGAGCATCAATTTGCTTTGTATGCAACTATAGTCTACTAGTCAGATTTAAACTATGAGACTGTGTGAGAAAATGGATGAAGTTTTGATTGGAGATCAAATTTGGGACTTAAATTCAGATCACAAGCCAATTTATTTAAGTTTCTCTTGGACTGGAAATAAGCAGTTAGGGTCAAAAACTCAGTGTGTTCAACAAAATCTTCCAAAGAGAATAATTCTTTTGACTTCGGAAAATTGTAATACATTCAAAATAACACTAGAGAGGCTCTTCGAGAAGGAGAAAATCACATTTCACGACCTGCATAGTCATGAATTAACACATTTAATTCAAAGCGCGCTTGCAAAGTGAAAAAGAGAAAAAATTAAGAAGTCGAAAACAAATTTCTTTCCAGTTAATTCTTGGTTTGACGAGGAATGAAAAAGTCAAGGAGAATGTGGAAAGAGTCAAACAAGGATAACATAAAGCTCAAATCTTACAAGAATATATCGAGAAATAAAAAAGGTTGATTTCATGGTTTCGAGGAGAGAAGAACTAATCCTCCTTGGGAAAAATAACCCCAAATTATTTCGGAAGGAGCTCCAACAGAGAAATATGCAAAATGAAAACAATATTACATCTTCTAAATGGTTTGAATATGCAAGACAAATTTATGAGCAAGATCCAAAGGTTGAACCTCCTCCCTTGGTCAACACTGATACAAGACTCTTCACGGTGCAAGAGGTAGCGATGGGTATCAAGAAGTTAGGTGTTGGAAAAGCAAAAGACCTAGATGAACTCCAAGCAGAGTATCTAAAGTGGGGCTTAAAAATGCTTTCACCTCACATTACAAAAATTTTCAACAACATCATACCACAGGGGTTCCCCATAGATTGGACAAATAGTCTAGAAATACCTCTTTTCAAGAGTGGTGACGTCAATAATCCCTCCAATTGTAGGACCATAATGATAAACCCATTGTTTGCAAAGTTATTTGGAAGAATGTTAGAAAATAAAATCAGCAAGTGGGCAGAAGAAAGAGATAAATGTGCTAAAGGACAAGCAAGTTTTAGACCTAAACATTCCATAGTTGATCATGGTAGAAATTTAAGGCACATCATTGAAAAAGTTTGGGAGAAAAAGGAAAAAGTCTTTTGTTGCTTTTTTGATTTCAGAAAAGCCTTTGACACGGTTCCTAGGGATAAGCTTTGGCACATAATGGAGGAACTTGGGGTTCCTAGGCATTTGAGAGCAGTTGTGCATAGGCTGTATGAAGAGGTGAAAGTCAAAATTAGAACTTCAGTAGGAATTTTTGAAAGTTTTAGAAGTGATATCGGGGTCAAACAAGGTTGCCCATTGTCTCCTACCATCTTTGGTTTATATATCGACAAGCTTGAAGAGCGGCTAAATTTGCAAGGGGGTGACAGTATCCATTTGGGAAAGTTTGTTATAAGGCTTCTTTTGTACGCAAATGACCTTATTTTGATTGCTAAATCCGCTCTTGATTTGCAAGAGCACTTAATTTCCCTTGATCATTTTTGTAAAAGTGTGGGGATGAAAGTCAATATCAACAAAACGAAAGTAGTGGTTTTCTCTAACAAAAGAAAAGATAACCAACATAAGTTCTACTTTTAAGGCAACATTATGGAAGAAGTTGCAGATTACAAATACCTCAGAATTGACTTCAGCAAAAATCTAAGTTGGGATATATGTAGAAAGAAAAGAAATTTGGGGGTTTGGAAAGCATTTTATGCTTTTCAAAATAGGTGTAGAGAGGTAGAGTTATAGGATTGGAAAACCACTCTAACTCTTTTTGGTCTTTTAGTGATTCCGGTGATCCTCTACGGTTGCCAAATGTGGGCCAGCAATACATCCGACATGCAGTGGAAACAAATTGAGAAAATTTAGAAGCATTTGATTACAAGCAAATTCAAAATTAAAAGTGTAGTTCCTTATGCTATATTGTTAAGTGAAACAGGGGTTGTTCCTATTGAAGAAATTGCTATGGTGCAAGTCATAAGGTATTTAAAAATAAATTGAGAAAATGGAAGAGGGAAGATGGCCTAAGGTTGTGTTTAATGACATATTGTGAAAAAGAAAGAAGACTTGGATGTGGCAAAATAAAAATGGTTTAGCAAATGGGGCATTTTCTTGAGCATGTGTCCCACAAACAGTAAAGAGATAAAAGTTTTTGTTATGGATAAGTTCCACAAATGCACTTGGAAGGAGGAGCTAGGGAGAAAGAAAAAGTATTATATTGAAGAGTTTAATCTCATTCGTAAATATCAACAAAAAACATACATAGGGTCCAATATTTCTTGGAGAGCCAAAATTCTTATTGCTAAATTAAGGACTAATTCTCATCAACTTCGTTTTGAAACAAGGCGCTGGAAAAATCGAAAAGAAGTGTGGGAGGGAAGAGTATGTATTTTTTTCTCTTTCGGAAAAGTGGAAACAGAAAAGCATTTCATTTTAGAATGTGGGGCCTTCAAAAACAACAAGGAAAGTTATGCAGATATTTTGGTAGCTAGCTCTTGGGATAATCTATTTAGTGAGGGGTTTGTCAAGAAGCTGGGAGAGTTTACTGTGAAACTTCACAGGAAAAGGGTCGAATACATGAGCCATATAGAGAAACAATCTGTCCCATAGGCTATCTTTAGCCTCGTGGACATTAAAATATCTTCTTCTTCCTCAACACCACATGCTCAAAAAACCATAACTCATTTAATATGACATTTGACTATATACCTTTATTTTAAATTAATGGATTTAATTAAAAGAGCAAAAAAAAACATAACTACTTTGGAGATACATCTCAACTTTGATTTGTGTGTACTACTATGAATATTCTAGAATATTTTATGGAGGTTAAATACCTACTATCCACCTAATAATTATTAACCAACATAGATCCATCTTAAGTACGAATATAACATGAGCCAAGTGGGATAAAATTTCTTCACGTGCAAACTTCTTTAGAGTGAAAAATACAATGTGTTATTATTCATTTGTTTAAATTATATTTTTGAATGCTAAATAGAATATATATAGGGCCAAATAAACGTTTAAACCATAAAACTTAAAATTTTCATGATATATACATAATATATTTTTTAAACGATATATAATTATAAAAAAATGACATTAAAATATTTTACATAACATTTACATGGAGACATTTTATGACGCAAATTAAAATGGTTTTTTATTATTAACATATTTTGAAGTATACATCAATATTAATTCATTTTAAAATATTTTATCAATAACCAAATCATAAGATTTAAATATCTTACTCACACATTTTTTCTACTTCTAATTACTTTATAATTTATTCATTTTATTTTTTAATTATCGTTGACATTATTTTTCTATTTAGAACATAATTTTTAACTTTTATTTTTATTTTTATTTTAAAGGGGACGCACAAACAAACAAACTTACACATCCTTTTCATATTGGGCTGTAGAATGACCCTCTCGGCTCAATAACTAAATTAAGATTGTGGAAGCCCTATTCGAAAATAGACATGTCTATTGACCTACTAATGTTAGAGTTGACCTATAAAACCTTATAAGAGGCTGTCAATATGACTATATTATCGACAATTATGTCTTTGGAAATCAACTTAAATTATATTATTATTATTATCATCATTTTTAAAGGGTATTTTATTCGAAAATTGTCTAGACTCTGTTAGTCATAAGTAATTTTTTCTTTTCATAGATTATTAAATGCTTATCCTAGATTTCTAGAAACAAAATTCACGAATATTGTGAGTTCTAGAAATCTCACTGCCTTCATTATTTTTAGGATAATTTTTCACTATCTCCCTACTCTATCATGTCATAGTCAGCCTATCACTCACTGAAGATCCCTCATGGACTCATTCCTCTCATCTCTATCCCATTTTCACACCCATAATCTCATTACTATGTTTGTCCTTTTCCTATGACGCCATTATCCGTCTAGGGTTGTTGAGGGAATTTTTCTTGGTTTCATGACCTCCATGGTTAAAAAATAAACAAGGCTTGTATCTTGATGCCCTTACACCTCCTCCTATCCTTAATATACCTTCATAAACACTTCCCATCACTCCTATCCCTCAAACTCAACATTTTTCTACAAAACCTAGCCTATTGCTACAATTTGACACTTTTCGAGACTAGGCCTATGTTTTTCCCTTTTGGACCCTTTCCCCTAACTAAATTATTTAAATTACACTTTCCCCTACTCTCTAAATTCTATCCCTATCCCCAAAAATTTCCCCAAGAATTTAGACAACCCTTAACCCCTTCATTCCCCTCCCTCTACAAGGCAGTCCTAAATCCCCTACACCAAACCCTAATTTCCTCTTCCAACTAAGCTAGGGTTTGCTATGGAAATGAGGAATAAGAGAAAATGATCCATTTGATAGATCATATCAGCAAGAATAAGTCCATACCAACTCATAAACATCATGCCTCCATCATTTTCCAAGAATTCATTCCAAGGGCCAAGTCATTTGCCACACCTAGGGCCAATTTTGTTTAAAAATATGTTTATGACCAAATAGATATGAATTTGGAAAAAGTGAGAGAGGTTTTTGTCCATCATAGGGCCAAGAAGAAAAACCCCCTTCCGTTTTTACAAAAGTATCATAGTTTGGGAGCAATGTAAAACATACAGGTGTCACGGGAGAATTTCT
Organism: Pinus albicaulis; assembly: GCA_034641835.2. Lineage (NCBI taxonomy): Eukaryota > Viridiplantae > Streptophyta > Pinopsida > Pinales > Pinaceae > Pinus > Pinus albicaulis. The sequence continues at coordinate 830,659,147 of CM076570.1, forward strand.
GCACTGCTGGAGTGACCTTGGGAAAATCATGTTTTCTCATAGATGGAGTGTCCTAATGACTTTATTGATGTGTCAAAAGAAAAATATACTGGAATATATTTCCAATGATATATCATGAGCTCAATTTTAGGTTGAGGAAGGCATCCAAAAGTTGTTTTCACCATCACTCTGCATTTCTGCACCATCATTCAAAATTTTTTGACCAGTCTTGGGAAAATATTTTTTTAACAGGGAAAATAAACTCCAATAAGAAAAAAAAATGTTATATTTGGAACGTAGACAGGTTAAGATTTCCAACGAGCTATCACGGGCCCAAATTCAACATCGGGAAGTGGTCCAAAACTTGGTTACAACAGAGCCTATTTTCTGCTAGAGGTGGCACTGCGCTAATAGCAGTCTTGGGAAATTAACTTTTTGAATAGGTTACAGGGGCCCAATCAGAAAAAAAGGAATATTTGGAAATATGATTCAACAAGTTTTCCAATGAGCTATCACGGATCAAAATACGACATCGGGAAAGGTCCAAAACTTGGTTGCAAAAGTACCTATTTTTGGTGCTGCGCAAATGGACTGTGTAGTGTGTTTTGGACCAAAAGTCAACAAAACACACTCATTTATTGCAAAATCAAATTTTCGAGTTTTTTGAGGCAAATTACTCTAGAATTAGGTGTAAGAAGTTATTTTGGCATTTATTTCATAGGATATTATGTGCCTTGGGCCTTGCGTGGTTTCTTGGGCATTTATGACATTTATGAGGTTTTTAGGGTTTCTAGAAGCCTCTTATGGTTTCCACCTCCTCATTTGCTAGATAAGTAGAGCATAAGGACTTGATTGTAAATGTTGGCAGTTGATGATATTTGAGAGAAATACATGTTTTTTATGAGCTTGGAGAAGAAATTGGTGTTGTGGAGTTTATGAATGGCTTGCTTGGATTGATGATGGAGAAGCTTGTTTGCAGGATTCCTGAGCTTGGTTAATGGTGATGTATTCTTAATTTGTTCATGTTTTCTTGTTATAATTATGTTTCATCCTTCTTTGTTGCAGTAAAACAGAAAAATATAGGTTGAGAAATGCTCTTTGAAGCACCTTAGTCCTCCTGCCTTCTATTTCCTTGATGTTTTCCTTTGTTGGGTCAGCTTAAGGAATTCTTAACTACTCCTTAGGCCCATCTAAATTTGTTTGATTCACTAATGGATTAGTATGTTAGTTTACAAATATGTTTCATGGTAAGCCCTGCTTATTTGATGCTATCTAAACTCTGTCTTGAAACCTCTCTTTGAAGTACTGCTTGCTAGGTTAAGTCAAATAGGTCTTGTTTTGATCTTGCCCTTCGTCCATGCCTATCAGCTTGTCTCAAAGTTCTTTGTCACTTGATTTTTGATGTTTAGGAGTTCCCTCTTCATGGATTAAAGTTATTTGTGATCTTAAATGTTTTCTAAAGCTTGAAGGTGAAATCACTAGAAGTAAATGAGTTTCTCGCCTTCTATATTTCATTGAAATTGTTTGTCTTGAATGGTTATTGGTTTAAGTATTTTCACTGAGCTTAATGGTTTGCCCTACCTCATGAGTTATATCTTTTTCTTATCAGTGTTTAAGACCTCCTTGTTATAGGTATTTGACAAAGGATTCTTGATTTCCCTTTTCGCTACCTTATTCACCAACTTGATGTCCATCCCACTTCACACATAACCTTAAGGATCCATTAACCTTGCTAGATTGGCCTTGTAATGCACTTTGATTCATTATTGAGATATCCATGAATTTCATTGATTCCATAGCCCAATGATTTAAAGACCTCTCACTCCACCTATTCTACCTGTTCATCTTACCCAACCAAAACAAACAACAAACCCTACACTTAACAACTAGCCTAAAAATCAAAACCCTAAAAGCAAACAAGTTCACATCCTTTGCAAACAATAGAGAGAGCCCTCTTTGAGTCCAGGAAGGCTAGGTCCTAGGACTCCAAACACTGGTATGATGTTACCCTGTGCATTTGGTCTACCAATCTGCCAAATCACGGGACACTAACATAATGGCGATCACGGTGGGACCTTCTGAGTACATAGTTACCTGAATACATCTTAATACTCATTTGACCCTCAGTTAGACTTAGAAAAATCTAGTGAATCTGCCACCTCATCACCACACTAACATTATGGCGATCACGGTGGGACCTTCTGAGTCAGTGATAATCTAAGTATACCTTAGGACCTCAGAAAACATACAAACATCCTTAGATTTGCATTCAGTTGTTAATGGTGGACAACAAGTAAATCCTTAAAACATTAAGCATCCTCTACCTGGAAACTCCACTGGTCTTTAGTAGCCCTGTTGACCCCACTAGTCCTCACATACTCCCCTGGGAATGCACTGAGAAATCCCAATCATGCTGATGGTAGAAAGAAAATTTGAAATCTTCCACCTGGCGACTCCACAACCTTCAATAGGCCTTAAGACTCCACTGGTAGAGAACTCTACACTGGTTTAAAATATGTAGTGACCTCTTTCAGATTTACAAACATGGATCCAAGGATGCAAAGGAGATATGCTCCAATGAATAGAGACCACATCCCAGGATTCCCACACAAAATGCCTCAGATAAATTGGGACAAAAATCTGCCTACATTTCAAGATGAAAAGACTGATGACCCCTTGTTACATCTCATCAAATTTCATATACATGTATGGAAGTTAAAGGTTGAATGGCATGAGGACTGCCTTATGAAAATGTTCATGCTATCATTAGAAGGAAAATCAAGGGAATGTTATGAATGGCTCAGATCTGGTAGTTTGTTTTCCCTAAAAGATCTCCATAAGGCATTTTATGAACACTATAAAGAAAAATCTCCATCCTTATCATTGGCTGAAAATTGTTGTGATCAATCTCAAGATATCATACAATACCTTGTAGATATTTATGAAGATTTAGATAATTTTTATCCTGAAGATCTCGTAGCAGAAATTCATGATTTACATTCTTGAAACATCTATCATGAAAACCAAGAAGAGTTTGTTGAGGAAGAAATAAATCAAGGAATAGAAGGAAACCCATAAGATATCTCTGAAAGAACAAGTGATGCTTTATCATCCCTTCTAAGTGAGGTTCAAGAAGACATTCAACCTCAAAATCATCCTTCACAAGAGAGAGATAACTATTGTACTTCTATCCAAAGAAAGAGAAAAATGCCTCCTCTTTTAACTGAAGAGGAAATAAATCAAATGCTAAACATGTAGCCAACCTCTAAGCCTTTATGTGAACAAAAAATTTATGTTCATTCTCCTACCAATCCCATCTACCATACATCAGAAAGTGAACTTGCAGATCAACTCAAAGAAGAACAAATTGACAATCCAATATGTTTGATTGGTGATTTTACTTATGTTTATAATTTTCCAAAGTTTGATCAGTATGATGATGATGTCCTCCAAACATAAACTAACCTTGCAGAGCAATAAACAGTGGTTTTGTGGGATGAAGTTCACTATCATCAGCTTGAAAAAAGTAAGCATCCAATACAGGTCACCTATGAAACTGATGAGGAAAGCCTTGAGAGTTTACAAGTAGTGAGGAGTCTCTGACTCTTTGATCTGCTTCACTTCAGTCCATCAGAAATAGCTTTCATGTAATTGGAAATCAGCAGTCTTTCAATTTTGATGTTGAGATTGAGGAGGATGTTGAACTTCTTGAGCAAGTTGTCAATGAGAAGCCTTTTCTTGAAATGGTTGAGGAAATCATTTGGGACATGGAATCCTCCTTGACTCCATATTTGTAGCCACCAAGTTCCTTTGAATTACAATATGCAGATGAAGGCATGGAAATTGATGATCACAAGAAAGTTGCCTCACTTCTTTCTCAAGAAGATTTGTTGCCAAGGAGTACTCCTACTCATCAACATGGTGTTTTTCACACAGAACTCAACCCACTCTATCAGAACCCATCAGGTTTGCTAGAGGATAACATTGCAATCTATGATTAGTCTACCAGTTCAGATGATCATGAGGAAGAGGAAAAGTTTCTTTCCCAAAAGATTCCCAAGTTTAGCCAAGTGGAGAAAGAAGCAGTCTTGGATCAAGATTATCTCCCGAATCTTCACTTTCAGGTATTGTTTCAAGATCCCTTTGCTGATTTGTTAGAGAAATTTGAAGAGGGAGTAAAACATGTCAAGAGCAATTTGATGCAAGGTTTAAAGAAAATTTTAGGCAATGCTGTTCAAAAACAAGTAAGGTGGGAGTGGCCTTTTGATTTCTTTTGCATAATCAAAGAGTTGAAACAAGGTCCCTCATTCAAACATATCCTTGATTGGATGTATTGGAAAAGAGAGTTCACCAGCTAAATATATCCCTCCAAGTTAGATTAGGATAGATAGGCATGAAAATAAGCTCAACACTATGAGAATATTTTTAGTTTTTAATATTAGAATGCTAATCCAAAATGAAAAAACAAAAACAGAGAAAAGAAGAAAAAGAGGGCAGATTTGAAGAAGAGGTACAACCCCATACCCAAAAAAAAGAATACTACTAAAAGTGTGCAAGCCTAAATGCCACTACTTATTCAAAAGAGTCTTGTTCAGTCATCTAGCCTAATCATGGCTAAACATGTTTTTAATTTTGTGTTGATAAGTTAGTGAAAGAGAGCTTGTCAAAACATTCAAACTTGAATTTTCAAAAAATATAGATTAGGAATGAAAGATACTGGTTCCACATGCTCAAAACTGAACCAAAGATAAAATGGGGATGCATACCAAATGATAAATCACAACCCTTGTTTTTCTAGTTTTGTTTGTACAAAAATAATTTTTGTGTGCAGCTTGTCCTAATGCCACAACTCATGGTAAGTTAGATTGCCTAATCCTGATTTATACCATGCTTTCAATTTCATGTCAATAGCTTAGAGAATGAGGTCTGTCATACAACTTAATCTTGACAGTCAAATAGTCTGGGTAGAGAATAAAAACAGTTCACTAGCCTAATCTGAACTCTTGGAAGTGATAAGAGTAGAAGTAGATAATTTGTTTCGCTTTCAAAAGAAAACAATGTCAAGGGTTTGCCAGTCCAAGTGCACCCAAGGAAGAAAAATTGTTAGGCAAGTAGGTTGGGTAGGTAGAGATGAAGTTGAGCTAATCATATTTTTCAGATTATTAAGATCACAACTTCAAAGAAGCATCAACAAATGAAAAGAAGTAAAAATCTGTCCAATGGATGAGGCATTGGTCTTCATAAAACCAGAGATCTAAAGTTCTGGACACCTCCTTAAAAGGAGCTGCCCTCCCCAAGTGGAGCCACTGTTAGTCATCAGTAATTTTTTCTTTTCATAGATGACTAAATGCGTATCCTAGATTTCTAGAAACAAAATTCATGAATATTGTGAGTTCTAGAAATCTCACTGCCTTCATTATCCTTAGGATAATTTTTCACTATCTCCCTACTCTATCATGTCATAGTCAACCTATCACTCATGGAAGATCACTCATGGACTCATGCCTCTCATCTCTGTCCCATTTTCACACCCATAATATCATTACTCTGTTTGTCCCTTGCCTATGACTCCATTATCCGTCTAGGGTTGTTGAGGGCATTTTTCTTGGTTTCATGGCCTCCATGGTTAAAACATCAACAAGGCTTGTATCCTGATGCTCTTACACCTCCTCCTATCCTTAATATACCTTCATAAACACTTCCCATCACTCCTATCTCTCAAACTCATCATTTTTCTACAAAACCTAGCATATTGCTACAATTTGACACTTTTCGAGACTAGGCCTGTATTTTTCCCTTTTGGACCCTTTACCCTCACTCAATTCTTGACATTCCACTTTCCTCTACCCTCCAACATCTATCCATATCCCCTAAAATTTTCCCAAGAATTTAGACAACCCTTAACTCCTTCATTCCCCTCCCTCTACAAGGCAGTCCTAAATCTCCTATATCAAACCCTAATTTCCTCTTCCAACTAAGCTAGGGTTTGCTATGGAAAGGAGGAATAAGAGAAAATGATCCATTTTATAGATCATATCAGCAAGCATAAGTCCATACCAACTCATAAACATCATGCCTCTATCATTTTCCAAGAATTCATTCCAAGGGCCAAGTCATTTGCCACACCTAGGGCCAATTTTGTTTAAAAATATGTTTATGACCAAAAATAGATCAATTTGGCAAAAGTGAGAGAGGTTTTTGTCTATAATAGGGCCAAGCCCTTCAGTTTTTACACATGTATCATGGTTTGGGAGTAATGTAAAAAATACAGGTGTCACGGGAGAATTTATGCACTGGTTGAGTGACCTTGGGAAAATCAGGGTTTCTCATAGCTGGAGTGTCCTAATGACTTGCTTGATGGGTCAATAGACAACTAGACCGGAATATATTTCCAATTAGATACCTTGAGCTCAATTTTAGATTGAGGAAGGCATCCAAAAGTTGTCTGCACCAACACTCTGCATTTCTACACCATCATTCAACACTTTTTGACCAATCTTGGGAAAATCAAATCTTGGCAGGGAAAATCAACTCCAATCAGAAAAAAAATGGTATATTTGGAAAGTATACATGTTAATATTTCCAATGAGATATCACGGGCCCAAATCCGACATCGGGAAGTGGTCCAAAACGTGGCTACAATAGAGACTATATTCTGCTGGAGGTGGCGTTGCGCTAATAGTAGTCTTGGGAAATTAACTTTTTGAATAGTTTACAGGGGCCCAATTAGAAAACCAAAGGCATATCTAGAAAGAGGACTCAACAATATTTCCAATGAGCCATCACAGAGCAAAATATGACATCGAGAAAGGGTCCAAAAATTTCTTGCAAAAGTACCTATTTTTGGCGCTGCGCAAATAGAATGTGTAGTGTGTTTTGGACCAAAAGTCAACAAAACATACTCATTTATTGCAAAATCATATTTTAGAGTTTTTTGAGGAAAATAAATATAGAATTAGGTGTAAGAAGTTATTTTGGAATTTATTTCATAGGATATTATGTGCCTTTGGCCTTGCATGGTCTGTTGGGCATTTATGACATTTATGAGGTTTTTAGGGTTTCTAGAAGCCTCTTATGGTTTCCACATCTTCATTTGCTAGATAAGTAGAGCATGAGGACTTGATTGTAAATGTTGGCATTTGATGAGCTTTGAGAGAAATACATGGTTTTTATGAGCTTGGAGAAGAAATTGGTGTTGTGGAGTTTATGAATGGATTACTTGGATTGATGATGGAGAAGCTTGTTTGCAGGATCCCTGATCTTGGTTAATGGTGATGTATTATTAAATTTTTCATGTTTTATTGTTATCATTATGTTTCATCCTTATTTTTGCAGTAGAATAGAAAAGTATAGGTTGAGAAATTCTCTTTGAAGCACCTTAGTCCTCCTGCCTTCTATTGCCTTGATGTTTTCCTCTGTTGGGTCAGCTTAAGGAATTATTAACTGCTCCTGAGGCCCATCTAAATTTGTTTATTTCATTAATGGATTTGTATTCTAGTTTACAAATATGTTTCATGGTAAGCTCTGCTTATTTGATGCTATCTAAACTTTGTCTTGAAACCTCTCTTTGAAGTACTGCTTTCTAGGTTAAGTCAAAGAGGTCTTGTTTTGATCTTGCCCTTTGTCCATGCCTATTAGCTTGCCTCAAAGTTCTTTATAGCTTGATATATTATGTTTAGGAGTTCCCTCTTCACGGATAAAAGTTATTTGTGATCTTAAATTTTTTCTAAAGCTTGAAGGTGAAATCACTAGAAGTTAAATGAGTTTCTCGCCTTCTATATTTCATTGAAATCGTTTGTCTTGAATGGTTATTGGTTTAAGTATTTTCATTGAGCTTAATGGTTTACCCTACCTCATGAGTTATATATTTTGCTTATCAGTGTTTAAGACCTTCTTTTTATAGGTATTTGACAAAGGATTCTTTATTTCCCTTTGCCTTACCTTATTCACCAACTTGATGTCCATCCCACTTCACACATAACCTTAAGGATCCATTAACCTTGCTAGATTGGCCCTGTAATGCACTTTGATTCATTATTGAGATATCCATGACTTTCATTGAATCCATAGCCCAATGAGTTAAATACCTCTCACTCCACCTATTCTACATGTTCATCTTACCCAACCAAAACAAACAACAAACCCTACACTTAACAACTAGCCTAAAAATCAAAACCCTAAAAGCAAACAAGTTCACATCCTTTGCAAACAATAGAGAGAGCCTTCTCTGAGTCCAGGACGGCTAGGTCCTAGGACTCCAAATACTGGTCTGATATTACCTTGTGCATTTGGTCTACCAATATGCCAAATCACGGAACACTAACAGACTCTATATTGTTAAGTGTCTTCCTATAAATTATTCTATTTTTTTATAATAATATATTAAATAATAATTTTTTAAATGTAAATATTAATAATAATAATGAATTTAAAATTAGATAAAAATTGATTCACAACAATATAGATTTACAAATAAGGTGGCAAGAGTGGGAGGGGTAATTTTTTTCCGAGATGAAAAAATAGAATTAACCTTCTCATGGGGACTAAAGAAGAGATCTAATAATTTGGCAAAAGCATGTTCCATTCTTCGGGGTTTGTTGCTAGCTGAATCAATGAATATTTAAAATGTATTTATCTTTGGAAACTCTCATGTAATTATCCAAAGTTTAATCCAAGAAGCTTCTCCTAAAAACCTAAATCTGAAATCCGTTGTCAAAAAATTATGGATCACCTGAAACAATTTGAACAATATGAAATTCATCATATTCCAAGACATCATAATCATTTGGTTGACTCCCTAGTCAATGAAGGCACCAAATTATACATGGTTGAATTGAAGTTAAGTGGTCACTCCTCATTTTGTCTTATTCCGTGAAATTAATTATGAGGCGAAAGAGTAATAATGTTAAATGGTGGAGGTGTTAAATGACACAAGTTGGATTTCAATGGCATGCAAACATTTATGAAATAATGGGAGGAGAGGCTTGGCCTTGACCTCCCATACATTCCAAGCAATAATAAGGTAGGGAAGAAATATTTGGCTTATAGTACCATTGCAAGTCGCATTAGGTAAACCATGTGCAAAAGCTAATGAATCTTGGGTTTGGTGAGGTGAAAATTGTTAGCCCGATGTCATGAGAGAGGTAGTAGCTTGGGTGAACTCTCCCTCACCCTACCTACAAATAAACTATTTGAAGGGTGGTGCCTTATGGATTATATGGGGATGGAAAATTGAAATTAAATTTTAAAATATAGCCTCAGGTAAATTTGGTCAACCACTTCGACGAGGACGCCATGAACTTGCTTTGTGTAGTCAATGGAGCTCGAGTGGTAAGAATTTCCAAGTTGTTACAATTTGTTTAGAAGTAGTTGGATTTTTTCTTATTCTAAATTGGAAATTACTGATGTAGTGGAATCCCTGGTTGGAATCATTGAATATTGTAATCACAACTCCTTGTTACGAGCATCAAAGAGAAATTGTTGGATTTTTCCTTATCCAAATTTGGAATTATGAAGAAAATTGAATGAGTACTTGAAAATTGTAATCATAGTTCCTTGTTATAGGCATCAGAGAAGAAATGTGTGTTTCAATTTGAAGAAAATACAGAGGGATAGTGTAAAATGTCCTAGTTTTGGGTATTCTCCTTGGGGTTAAAATTTATGTCCAAGGCAGTGAGGCTAGAAGTGGCCAACCCTATCTATTTTTTCAAAGGTTTATGGTGAATTGGACCTTGTCATTAATATGAGAGAACTTTCCCTGGATCCAACTCTGTTTACCTAGGTGGTTAGTTGGGAGCAAGTGAAGCTCAGTTGGGTTATCATTTGGGATTACCACTGTGGGAGGGTCTCTAATTGTGGGCAATTCCTTATCCTTGTCACAACATAAGGGACTAGGTTCTCTATCTCAACATCTTAGGTATTTCATCTCATTGTTAAGTGTTGGAAGTTGAAATGGCATGCAAGTATTTGTAGCAAATATCAATATTTTTTCAAATCCACTCCCCTTAAGGCTCTCAACGTTATTTCAATTCTAAAACTTTGTAAAAGAAAGATAATTAAAACCATGCCACGTCATCCAAGTGCGAAGTTCAAAATATTGATGGACATAATTAACCAGTTGCAAGAAGAAATAGTTATCCTTCAACAAAGACATAATAAAAATGTGTTTAGTGTGACTAAAATAATGGAGATACTTGTAGAGCATATAAATTCAATGCACAAAAATGAGAACGAACTCTCCAACCTTCAACAACAAATCGAGGAGATATAATAAAAAATTACCAAGAGGATTTATGATCCTTCAAATTCCATTAATGAAATGATCATAGTTGAATAAAAGTTACCACACCTCAATGTAACAGTATCCCCCCATAAAGAGGGATCATGGATGGACAATATCATGCCTTTGTATGATACTCGATATTCTAGTTTGCAAATGTTGTAAGATTTTGTTGGTATTTTGGTGTATATATGCCTATAGGAATATTAGTTTGAGTACAAGGGTAGTTAAATTTTTTGGAATATTGGGTACACTAATGGTAGATAGAAGTTATTTTCAAATGGAATTGGTTACCCTTGTGATGCAAAGGATGTAATGGTTGTGTTCCCCACACAAATTTTCAAAAATATAAAAACCATGTTCTCATTCTTGTTAATAAAAATAAAATAAAAGTAAAAATAAAATATAGAATTACAAAGAGATTGGGATCTGCATATTGCTCTGGAAACCCTATACACTAATTTTTGTCTAATTTTCACCTGGTTTCGGGCTTAGGAGGGCATGCCCCTCCCCTTTCCCTTCCTATCCCTGACATCAATGTGTTCAATGCAATAGTATTTACTTTCTCGAAAATTCAAAAAAAATTCCCCTCATAATTTGTCAAAAAATGTTTTCCTAAAGTGTTGGTGAATGAAAATTATTCCATGTCCATGACACTTCATCTTGTTGATAATGGGTTGATTGGAAAATGCACAAGGATCTGACCCTCCCATAAATCTCTAAAATATTGGACCGATAAGAACCAATGTTATAACACTCCCTCCCTACTCTCATATCTTGGTCCACATTACCAATGCACGACCTTCTCTCGGGTGAGAACGAGGATTAGCCCATTATGTAATAGGATATTCTTCCCCCATCAAACCTTGCAACATATGATTTTGGGTGTTAAACCCTCTAATGCCTTATATATATGTATATTTATGTATGTATGTATACATATACATATATGTGTGTGTGTGCGTGTGGAACTCTCGAAACTTAGCCATATAAGGTTATCCCTCAAATTATCATACACACACACACACACATATATATATAGGAAGAACATCCCTCCTGAGTTGTATTGTAATCAACAAAGGAATCGACCCATCTCTCAAGCTTTGATATAACCACTCTTGACACTATATGAACCATAGCCACGTCCATGATTTCCATAGTGATATATAGAAATATGCATACATATAAAAATATAAGGGTATCACTTTATTTACATCTAGCTCAAAAATACAAAGCCATTCACACATAAGCCATTCATTGCAGAATTGATTGGTGGCAACAGAGAATGCACCTCTATCTCACCATAGCCTCCAACAAGCATATATTCATTGACACAACAAGGACACACATTCCTCACGAGCTCATGCATTCTATCAACATCATCCATATGGAATCACACAGAATAAGAACATTTTCATTAAAAACACACCATTTACTCAACAATGTTGATATATCGCTCATGACCATTCACATGCCTTGCCATGCAGCCAACCATGCAGCTACTAAGAGAATACTAAGAATCTAAGGTCACAATGATATGCTATCAATACCTTCAATATTCAAAACAAAAACTACCTACTTAAACAAGTCATTAGATACTCATATTCATATAAATAAATAATAACCATTGGGCACATGGCTATAAAGTGTATCCTAGTTGTTGTAGGCTACTAGAAAAGCACCCAACAGTTCTACTGTAAGGGCACTCGAGGTTAAGTCCATCATGTCAGTAATAATTGTTGCCACAAGAACATTAATAGTTAAGCACCCTCGGTCATAGGATGTTTTAGGAATTCCTCATAAAAATACATAGGAATATGCATTCCTCGTCATTTGCATACACATTTTAAAAATGACAATAAGATTTCACATTATATTTATATAAACAGTAGCACAAGTAGACAACTTATCTTACATTTAGATGAGTGGAAACTAAAATTGTGACTTCAACTCTCCTCCAAACCATAGGCTAATCAACGATGCAAACTTTCTTGCAGATAGCCGCCCTCAAGCCATATTCATAGCTTGTGAAGGCAAGTGCTCAATGGATATTAACACCATCCATATGTATGTTTACATGGGAATCCAGAGTGCTTTCTCTACCTGCTACTCTTCCACTGTGACACATTTTCCCTACTTTTCCCCCTATTTCTTCTTCTTTCACAATTGTTTCTCCTCTTTTTCTCTTCTTTCCTTCTTTAAACCAATTCTTGTACTCCATCCAACTCTCTTCTTTCCCAGGTTTCCCCCTGACACATTGTCTGGTGGCATGTTTAACTAGGGCTTGGACTTCCATGGCGGTGGGTGTCAGTTCGTCCTTTGTCTCGATGCCCATATGTTGGCTTTAAGTGCTTATGCAATCACTCTCTTTTTCCAACGGTGGCCCATACATAGGCTTTAATGCGTAGATGTCCATGCATGGTACCTCCCTTTTCAACAACGTCTCCCATATGTAGGATTAAATTCATAAATACAATATTTTAATCAGGAAGTAATTTAGTTGGGTTTTACTACAGGATCAAACATTCAAGCAATCCTCCCCTTCACCTTCATATATTTTGAATCCATGTCCCTCTCAACCCAGTCATCTTTTATAATTTAATATAATTTGAGTGGGTTTACAATTCATAACAATGTTTACAATATGGGTTTTCACAAACACCCACTAATTAAGGGGAAGTTTTCTTTGTATTTTCATGGAGAAGGGTATTTTACGTTTTTTTTTGAAGAGAAGTATGAGTGGGATTTGATTTTCAAAAGTGGTCCATACTTCATGAGAGCTGAAGGGTTGTATCTAGTCAAATGGAATCCAAATTTAAACACATAAAATGGCATTCCATTAGTTTTTCTAGTACAATTTACATTTCCTCACCTCCCCTTTCATTGTTAAAATGAGGAAACTCTCAGGAATATTGGAAACACATTGGTAAGGTACATAAATTGAGCTAAGCCATAGGAATGAATTTAAGTATGTCAATGAATTTATGCTTGAAATACTTAAATTCATGTAGAGGTAGATTTAAAAAAAGGTCTTCTTGACGCAATGTAACTGAATTTAGACAATTGGAACTTTATTCAACCTATATAATATGATTAAATACATTTAAAATGCAAATTATGTCATGATTATGGTCACTTCGCTAGGAACTACCCAGAGTATGAAGAGTGGAAAAAACAACAATAAGAAGGAGAACAATGGCAAAAACCCAAGCATCGTAGAGGCCAAAATCGGGAACTAGCTCCTCTAAAGGCCCTTGGGAAAAATATTGCAAGTCTAAGGGACCATTACCCTCTAAAGCACTAGTCCACGGTGTAGTTTTCCTCAAATATAAAATCCAAGGAGCATCGCCCCCAAGTTAATATATATGAAGTATTAGCACATCTAGAGAACTTTGAGGAGATTTAGAATCCGTAGAAGTTGGAAAACATGTTTTCCTTGCGAATTACACCCTATAAAATTTGGTCTAAAGTTTAATTTTGGAGCCTATTGTGGATCTTGTGATCGTTTGTTCCATAGTCACTTTATGGTTGTTCAATGCCTTGTTAAGTATTCAAATCTTCTTCTTAGTTTGTAAGTGTCAAAGTCACCTTCTCACGCATGCTCAGTCCATAACAAGTTCATGAGCACACCCTTTTATGCAAGATTTAATAGGCACGACACAAGTATAGAAAGACAATTATTGTGCAATTTTAAACCTATGTCGACAGTCAGTGCACACTTTCATCAACGATCCCTCACTTTTGGTTATGACTTTTCTTCTATTTCAGTGAGTTTTTCCAACTGTCGCTTTTGTGCACCTTTGATTTCGCAAGTATCGCTTTCATGTTTATGAGTGTCACTTTTTCTTGGTTTCACTTTTATATGTGTCCTTTTCATGTTATATTTTCCCTGGGATGTGTCATTTTCAACGTCGTTCACATTTTACTAGTGTCGTTTTCACTTCCTCTTACTCTCGCAAGTGTTGTCTTTTAGCATGAAAAGCGTTGCTCATTGAAAAAATGTAGTTTTGGTTTGTTTCAAGGGGTAAAATTGGTTCTAATGAGTCATTATTATCATGTATACATTAATCACATTCATTCCTAAAGTTTCAAGCATGGTCGCACAAGTGTCGTCACCTTCGTCGCATTGAGGGAAGTATGTTGTTGATGTGTTCTAAGTGATCAATGTTGTGTTGTCAAATGTTCTAAGTGATCAATGTTGTATTTTAAATTTTTATAAGTGTGTTCTCATGTTTAAGTTTTACTTTTGTTCGCTTTGGTATCATTTATCCCACACTTAGCCAAATCTGGAAAAGTACCTTCCTAAGCAAATTGGCCTCACTCAACCTTCATGAACTGCGCACTGCACAGTATCAACCCTCAAGATTCAACCTTACCTCTTGGCACTACGCAATCTGTAATATATTGCTTCCATAACCGTGCAATACATAATCTCAGTGCTTAGTCCCAACCCTTGAGCTCAAAAACTATGCATTCCCTGCCTTCAGTCAGTCTCCTCTACACATTGCACTGTGTCAAGAATCAAGCCTCAACCATGAGCCCTAAAAATTAACAAATACACAATCCATATGCCTCTGCGCCTTTAGAACTTCATAGTGGGAAACCTCAAGACTCAAGCCTCAATATTAACCCCTTGAGCCCCTTAACTTTGCAGTTATCTTTCCCTGGCTAGCCTGAACTATGCATTGCGTAGTCTTCTGGCTTAGTCCTGGCCCTTGAACTCTTGAGTTGCACAACTACCCAATACCTTGGCATTTGTCCCTCTTGAATTGCGTAGTGGGAATTTTTAAGCCCTAAGCCCTCAGTCTGACCCCTTAAGGCCCTCAATTGCACAAATGAACAACCTTTTCCTGTCTGAACACTGCGCGGTCTCAAGGCTCAGTCCTGGCCCTTGACCTCTTGAGCTACTCAAATGTGAAATTCCTGAGCCCGTATCCCAACTTAGTCATTGGTTTTCATGAAGCATGTTAGACTAGCAGTTTATTAGACTTATGTCATCTTATCATGAGTGGATTTCAGTTGTCGGTATTCTATCATGTTAAGACAGGATGATGATGAAGGAGATGAAAAAGGAGACTCTGCCAGAAGACACCTTTGTAGCTGCAAAGACAAGTGGATCGATCAAGAAAGACAAAGGGACACCAGATTGCGAAAAAAACTTAAAATCAATATCACATTGAAGACTCCCTACCTTCAAGCCATATGGATGAGGAAGAATAAGAACATGTTCCATATTTCAGGAGACACAAAGAAAGCAACAACAAAGACTTGACACTACCACATCATCATGCAGTCCATGTCATCAGTGTCATGTCATGTCTTATCAGGAGTCATAATTTTCCACATCAACATCTGAATTATGTAAATTCAATGTTGGAAAAATATAATGTAAAGTGAAAGTCCAAGAGTCATCCATAGAATGTGAAAAGTCATGAAGGAGTCAAAGGGTCATGAAGAAATCAAATAGTCATGAGGGTAGTCTAAGAGTCATAAGGGAGGTGAATGATCACCCCATTTGGTATATATACACCCTCATCACTCATGTAAAGGAATTTTCACCTTATCTCCCCCTACCAGGCATTAGATAGGAAGATAGTTCTTTTAGAGGAGCAAGTGGTTGCTCTAACACTCCACTGTTGGGGCTAGTGGTGTTCACTGTAATGATATATCTTAGAAATTTTGCTTAATTTTGAAGCTTGTTGAGCCAACGGACTTTCATGTGTATGTTGTAAATATTGTAAGCCTATTTTTTGAATGTATGTTTTTTTCATATGTACTAAGGAACTTGAACTATTTCGGTGGCTTCGGTACTTATCTCGTTGAATGTGTGTTGTATGTGTTTTAATAATCGTTGCTTCTATGTGAACTATTTCACTAGTTGTCCAACAATTTATTCATATGTATATGCTCGTGTGTATTTAAAATATTAGTCATATTACTTGTATTTTAAAGGCTTAGTTTTCTTTCCCCTTTTTGTGGAAGAACCTTGATACATTCTGCAGCTAAACATTCCACAAGACATACTAACTTGTTCATCTAAAAGTACCTGTGCATTACTCCTTTATGTAGAAAATTGTATCCAAGGCATATCTTTAAGAACATATTGTAGCTGGGCCTTATTTCTGGAAGGGCTTCTATACTAAACGGTGTGAATTCTAAGTGGGAATTTTCATTGGGGAGACACCCTTGGTTGACGAATTTCTAGCATTGTCAACAAATGGCGTTAGAAGGAGGGTCATATCAAAAGTTGTTGCCGTTGAGTCTATTTTGAATCTCTTACCTTGAATGGCTGATCCCAAAATCATAATTCTAGAATTTTTCTCTAATCTATCTCCTGGTAAAATTTTCATCTCTGTGGAACAACTTGATGACTTTTCTTAATTTAATTTTGATAGTGAGGGTGATACGCCCATTACCGAGCATGCATTTATTTTTATTAAGTTATGTGAATACTATGAAATTGGATGTGAATATGTGGCTTGTATTGTTTTCTTCCTCACACTTGAAGGTCGAGTTAACTGATGGTGTCATACCCTACCAACCGCTTCCATTCATTCTTTTGAACATCTCATCAAGGAGATTTATTAGAATTTGATACGTATGATTACCAATATTTTTTTGAAAGAATTAATCAACTAAGAATGAAGCCTAATAAATTAATTGAGGATTTATCTAATTTATTCCTTCACCTCTATTATGAATTTCCTGAAGAAGATACATATTGGGATTTCTTGAAACAAAAGTTTCAGCATTTGGTTCATATCTCTTTGCACGGTGAATCTGAAACCCCTAATGTTTGTGCTTCCCCATCTCTTGTAAATCATGAGACACTTATAATTTCAAAGGATTAACCTACTATTCCTTTTTTTCCTTATCCTCCTCCTTTTTCAATTATGATGTGGGTGCCTCCTTGTGATGATGCTGAAGTTGGGAAATTCGCAAATCAACTTACCAATTCATCTCTTCAACCTTTATCCACCTCTAATGATTTAGATCCAATGGAGGAAACCTTGTTATGGTTCGTGGAGCCTAGGGTGAAGGCTAATACTCCCACTCTTCAAGATGATACTAGCATTCTTAACCTCAATCTTGGATTTGGTTCCACTAAAAGTATTACTTATTCAAGGGACTTTGGTCACCCTCTATCATCTATATCCCTTGACTCTTTATAGCATCATCCACTTGATCAATCTATTCCACCAACTAGTTCTTCACGCTCTCTTTATTTTGAAGTTGTTGGTCAAAATTGTGATCAAGTACAAGGTGGTCATATTACATAGGTAGAAGAGTAGAAATGTGAGGATTCTTTCAATCTTTCTTCTCTTTTTCAAAGTCCCCCATGTCAGGATGATGTCATTCCATTCTTGGCTGATTATGAATCTACTAATCTCAATAGTCAATCGAATGGAGTTGATTTTCTTAATCAATCTATGGTCTTGGGAAACCATCGTTCTAATATTCGTGACTTCATTGATGTATGCGATGATGAATGTCGAAGTGCGCCACTTGATATTTTGGTTTCTTGAGAAAATTATGATTTGAAAGAATTAGATCTGGAATTTGATCTAGCGAAATTGAATGTTATTATCGAAACTTCCTCTTCATCTCACTATCCCTTGTACTCTATTGTTTTTGATGCATCTACTTGCGATGAAGATACTCCATGATCTTCAAGTTCTTAATCTAATGAGTTGACTTCACAATTGACACAATGTAGTGAGGTTAGCTACGATGAGAAAGGAAATAATTATATATTTGAGTACCCACTCTACTTGTCATTTTCAGTTTTGCACGAGGACAACTCTTCAAATCAACTTTCTCATGAAATTTCTCTGATTCATACATATCTAGATTTGCAACTAGAAGAATCTTTAGACTTTAGTAATTTGGTTGCCGAGGTTGTAAAATACCGTGAAATCAATGATAGAGATAGTTTCCATCTGGTTAGTAGTAGTCCTATTGAAATTACTGGTAGCAGTTATCCAAACACCATGCATGATCTAATTCAATCTTCAAAATGTGATTTTACAGGCATTGAAATTTCCAGGACTTGTCAGGAAGTCAAGACACTTCAACTTTCATTTATGGTTATGTCAGGATCTTGCGATCCTGGTAAGATCCCCAAACTAAGTCAGATCTAGTTATTCTTGCAAAATTATTTTCTTTGCATGGTTTCATTGGATGTAAATTCCTTCTTGAAAGAAATTTGGTATCTCATATTTAGTCTTTCTAAATTTCACTATTAAGCTTTTTATTAGATTCAAGGTTCTATTTCAGTTGATTCATTTTCATGCAAGATTCTTACACTTAACTTAGGTTTGGAGTGTGTATCTCTCATAGAAGAATGGAACTATGAAGTTAATAATTTCAAAGACTATATTTGGACGAATGAATAATGTCTATCATATGCATTTAAGAATAGTTAGCTCCTGTTTTTTTTTATGAATCTTATACAATTAATATTTTTATTCATCACACCTGAAATCCTATTGAGTGCTAGTGAATGCATGAGTTATTGGGTGAATATAATTCTTCTTCACTCTATGTATCCTGACTAGTTTCATGTATTGGCATTCCTTTTCACTTATTTAGATGATTACAATGCTAGTGCAGTGTGTAACTAGTTACAAGAAAATGGTTTATTACATTCATCATGCGAGGAAGATGATTCTATTATTCAGAGCATTTGTGAAACTGTTTAAACTAATCTATCTTTGTTATCTACTAACTGAGAATCTTATGTTGTAATCGGTCCATCTGATCATCATGCTTTCTTTAGTAATTGTCATTCAACCTATCATTTTCTCACCATCATATTTGATGACAATTGTTTTATATCGATTAATCATTATGGTATATCACACTATTAATATACTTGTCAAGTAGTTGAGGCACTTCAACCTTCACTGATGGTTATGTCAGGTCCTCACTCTCTTGACGAGCCTTATGAACACAACCAGATTTATTTTCCCTCACAAGATTCTCATCTTGATTTTGTGCTTTTAATTAAAAATTCATATTTTCAAAGATTTCAGGGTTCTCAAGAGGGCTGTTTCAAATTTCATGATCCAATCATTGAATGGTTGGAGCAATCTTACCTAGCAAGCTCTGTCACAAATACCAAGTTTAGATCATTCCTCATACTTGCTAAGGAGTACAATGTAGATGGAGATAAATTCGCAAGAAGCTTCTAAGGTTTGTTTAATTATGGTTTTCATTGAAAATGTAAGAATGCGAGTGGGTTAGAAGTAGTGGCTATAAAATATCTTTATGCTGACATGAAAGAGTTTCAATTTGTTGTGCAATATATTCAAGCTCTTATCTTTCCATTGTACATTGTTTTATATCTATTTTAATTTCTCGTATTTTTGTGTATGCAGGTCGAGAGTAGCTACAGTGGCTACATTGGAAATTTAATTATACACGACCCTAACCTTATAGTTGGTTAGGTTAGGAGTGAATATTAGCTTTCCTTGCACCCTCATCCCGCACTCGCTTTTCTGTAGTATTTATTGTGTTTTATAACTTTTGTCTCACATTTTGTTTTTGGTTTAGCCTCCATTTTCTTTGACTTTATAGTTTTGTTTACTTGTTCTGTCTTATTTCTTCTTTTGTGTTTTGTTTAATAGTACTTTGCATGAAGTATGTTCCCTTCAGCTCGAAAGATAATGTGGAAAAATGGAAAAGGGTCTTGTGACACTGAATCATTTGGCTAACCTATAGTCCTTCTTCTTCGTGTTGGTTCATACCTTTGGTTGATGATGTTTTGATGGAAAATACAATCCTTGCATAAGGATATTTTTGTGTGAAACCATGACACATATTTTCTAAGAGCCTCGGTTCTTTATGTTTCGGTGTTTTCCGCGCCGATCCAATTAAGTAGAGAAGGACAAGAGGAAAATATTAAAAATAAAATCAATATCAGAGGTTTTATATATTCTTTTATGAAGGAACAACCTCTTCTGATCTCAATAAGTTAGGATCCCTCTTCTGCCACATGAAATGGATAAGTGTTGATGCACAGTACTATATAAAATAAATAAATAAAGGGTGAAAGAAGAGAAAGTCTTCCTGCACAGGGAGGTGAAACAAACAACTCTATTGGTGTATTGTACAAGCTTATAATAAGAGGAGAAATTTTTGTGTTCCTGAAGTGAATTATTTAGGGTATTTTCCATGCCTACTAGCATCAAAGCAACACCGGAGATGAAAAAATATTCTCTGAAAAATCTAAAGCTCGTGAATAACATTACCCTTCTCCTTATTTGAAACATTGCAATATGTTCGACACTGTAATTGTGTTCAACTGAGAAATAAATGAGGGAGACTATATCAGTAACAAATTTAAGTGGGGAAACCAGAGTAACATGCATGATGAATAAATACTTCCTGAGAAAATAGACCCTGCAAGTAATATTTGACCAAGGCAGAGAAGCTAGAGTTCTACTATTGTGTCGCCAAGTGTTGTCTCTGTGACAAACACCCTCCAAAATTTGGTTTATATTTGAATTTTTGAGCCTACTATGCATCTTGTGATCGTTTTCTCCACAATCACTTTATGGTCATTTGATGCTTTTTTAAGTATTTCAGTCTTCTTCTCATTTTGTAAGTGTCAAAGTCACATGCTCACATATGCTCAGTCCGTAACAAGTTCATGATCACACCATTTTATGCAAGCTTGAATAGGCATGACACAAGTCTAGGATGACAGTATATTTGTAATGTTCAACCTATTTTGAAATTCAGTGTGCACTTTCATCGATAGTCCCTCACTTTTGGTTGCAATTGTTCTTCTATTTTGGCGAGTCTTTCCAATTGTCGCTTTTACACACTTCAATTTCGTAAGTATCACTTTCATGTTTATGACTATCACTTTTTCTTGGTTTCACTTTTATAAGTGTCATTTTCATGTTATATTTTCCCTAACATGTGTCATTTTCAATGTCATTCAAATTTTGGAAGTGTCATTTTCACTTCCTCTTATTTTCACAAGTGTCGTCTTTTAGCATGACAAGCGTTGTTCATTGCACATATGTGGTTTTGGTTTTTTTCAAAGGGTAAAATTGGTGCTAATGAGTCATTATTATCATATAGACATGTTCACACTCATTCCCAAAGTTTCAAGCACTATCGCACAAGTGTTGTCACCATCATTACAAAGTGTGCCTTTAATGTCGCACTTGGAGAGAGTCGTCGCATTGAGGGAAGTATATTGTTCACGTATTCTAAGTAATCAATGTTATGTCTTCAACTGTTCTAAGTGTGTGATCATGTTAAATTTTTACTTTTTTTCACTTTGGTCTCACTGATCCCACACTTAACCATATCCAGAAAAATACCTTCCTGATCAACTTGCTCTCACTCATCCTTCTTGAACTATGCATTGTGCAGTCCTAGTCCTCAAGCTACAACCTTTCCTCTTGGAACTGTGTAATGCGTAGTCTCTACCTTCGAGAAATACACACTACATAGTCTCAGTTCTGAGTCCCAACCCTTGAGCTTCAGAACTACGCAGTCCCTGCCTTCTGTTAGTCTCCTCTGTGCACTGCATAGTCTCAAGCATCAAGCCTAAAACTTGTGCCCTTGAATTGCACAACCCCTAGGTCTCTGTCCCTCCAAAAATATAAAGTGGGCAACCTCAAGGCTCAAGGCTCAAGCCTCAAACTTGAAACCTTGAGTCCCTCAATTGCGTAGTTATATTTCCCTGGCCTTCCTGAACTGCACATTTCTCAGTCTCAAGGCTCAATCCTGGCCCTTGACCTGTTGAGCTATGCAACTGCACAATCCCTTGGCCTATGTCACTCTGGAACTTTGCAGTGGGAATATTCAAGACCAAATCCCTCAACCTGACCCCTTGAGGCCCTCAACTGCGCAGATGAATGGCCCTAGCTTGCAATAACTGCGCACTATGCAGTCTCAAGGCTCAATCCTGGGCATTGACCTCTTCAGCTACTCAATTGCGCAATTCCCGAAATTATCTCCTAGCTTATCACCCAGTTCTAGCTCAGTCAGTGGTTATCATGAAGCATGTTATGACATGATGATGATGGAGGAGATGAATAAGGAGATTCTGTTATAAGACAAATTTGTACCTGCAAATACAAGTGGATCAATCAAGAAATAAAAATGGACACCAAATTGAAACAACAACTAGAAATCAAGATCACAGTGAAGACTCCCTACCTTCAAGCCTTATGGAGGAGGAAGAAGAAGAAAATTTTACATCTTTCAGGAGACACAAAGAAAGAAGTGGAAAAGAATGACTTGACATTTCCACATCATCATGCATTCCATGTCATTAGTTTCATGTCATGTATTTTAATGAGTCATTTGCCACATCATTTGTGGATTATGTAAATTCAATATTGGAAAAATATATTATAAAGTGGAAGTCCAAGAGTCATCCATCCATAGAATGTGAAAAGTCATGAAGGAGTCAAAGAGTCACAAAGAAGTAAAACAGTCATGAGGGCGGTCCAAGAGCCACAAGGGAGGTGAATGATCACCCCATTTGGTATATATACACCCTCATCACTCATGTAAAGGAATTTTTACCTTGAATCCTCCTACTAGGCATTAGAGAGGAAGATAGTTCTTTTGGAGGAGCAAGTGGTTCCTCTAGCGCTCCACTATTGGGGCTAGTGGTGTTCAATGTATTGATGTATCTTGGAAATTTTACTTGATTTCGAATCTCATTAAGCCAACACACTTTCATGTGTATGTCATAAATATTGTAAGACTATTCTTTGAATTTTCGTGATGTATGTGATTTTCCTTTGTACTAAGGAAATTGAACTATTATTGTGGCTTTGGTACTTATCTTATTGAAGGCGTGTTTTATGTGTTTTAACAATCGTTGCTTCTATGTGAACTATTTCGCTAGTTGTCCAACGATTCATTCATATGTATATGCTCGTGTGCCTTTACTAGATTAATACTATTACTTGTATTTTAAAGTCTCACTTTTATTTCCCATTTTTGTGGAAGAACCTTGATACATTATGCAACTAAACATTTCACATGGCATACTCACTTGTCCATCTGAAAGTATCTGTGCATTACTCTCTCGTGTTGAACATTGTAGCCAAGACATATCTTTAAGAACATAAGACAAATGGGCCTTATTTATGGAAGGGCGCCTCCTATACCAAATGGTGTGAGTTCTAATTGGTACTTTTCATTTAAGATACCCCCTTGGTTGAAGGATTTCCAACACCATCAACAAAAACTTTTAAGCTTTGAAAAAAGAGGAAAGATTCGGTATTGTCAAAAGAAATTTCCCCACTAGAAGAGGTGTTGACCTAAAATATGAACAAGAAGATTCTTGAATCAAAATATGAGGAGGTCTACCTATCTCCCACATCTTGTAAAAATCCTCTAGGGTCCCTCTTCTTTGGATCAAGAGATGAAAGATTAAAAGGAGAGAATAGAAAAGAAATAGGTTGTGGAAGAGTTTCCAAAAAAGTAGGAATGAAAACCAACAAAGACATTTGGAATGAACAAACATATAAATATAGAGAAATGGGGATTGAGCCAACTATTGAATTTATTTTAATTAGAGGCCAATGAACCACAAGGAAGAAAATTGGTTCAACTAATTCTTAAGGGGGAGTCTCGAAATCCATAATTAAATTATGAAATTGGTCTTATAGAACTATAGGGGGCTCATAAGTGAAAAGAAAATCTCAAAAATTTGAATCTTAAAAAATCAGGAAAAATCCCAAATCCTCCTCCTCCAAGAGACAAAAATGGGTGAACATGAAGTCCATTGTAAAATTAGAAGAATATGGTGGGGAAGAAACATTTTTGCAGTCATATTTGATTGTGCATACTTTGGTCCTCAATATTTTAGGTGCTTCATGAGAAAAAATAAAACCTTCACTTGTTAGAAATTCATCTTCTTCATCTTCCTGAAAATAAGGTATGCAATGTCATAAATGTTTATATGCCTCTTGCTTACCAAGAAAAATCAATTTGTTGGTCCTCTTTGTAATTTGGGACAATGAATGTTTTGGGGGTGATTCTAATACCACTATTCATCCATTTAATAAAAAAAAGGAGGAAGTCTTATTCAAAATCCCTTCAAAGAGAGCATGGAAGATTTTATTTCCTTATTGGACTTAATAGATATTAAGCCTAGTAAAAATAAATATACATGGGGGAAGTTTTGTTTGGGACCCCATCAGAGAGTGTATATAGGATTTTTTTTCACTATGGGACTTAATAGTTATTATGCCTAGTAAAAATTGATATAAATGGAATAATAAAAGAATGGAACTTGGGCACATTGCAGCAAGGTTGCATAGGTATTTGGCTGGAAGTAATTTTTTGGACCAATGGTTCTCCTTTTCTTCTCAAACCCTTGCATGCAGAGGATTGGACCATAGGCCAATTCTTTTAATGTTTCATCCTCAAGAATATTATGGGTCCCTCCCCTTTAGGTTCAATCCATAATGAATTAAAGCTTAAATATTTTCGAAGTAGTATCTAAAGCTTGGTGCATATGGGTAATTGGATCTCCGATGGTCATTCAGTGGGAACAAAAAATCAAGGAAATAAATTTGACTCGTAAATTATGGGTTAAGAAAGGATATATTGCGTGTGATAAATATTTAATATTTCATAAATCCAAATTAAATGAGATACACTAGAGGATGGAACATGAAACAATCACATAGGAAATATTACAAGAAGAAAACTAGGAATTTAATCTACTCCATAATACCGTAAGCGTTGCAGAGGAACTATGAAGACTAAAATCTAGAAGCCCGTGAATCAGTTTCGGAGAAAGAAATACCAAGTTTTTCACAACCAAGCCAAGATGAGATTATGGAGGAACAATGTGAAACCAATTGTGGTAAATGGGGAGACTATATGTTCATATGAGAAAATTAAAGAGACAACCCTCAATCATTTTGGGAATATGTATGTAGAATAGGGAATTATACTAGCCAAGGTCGTATATGCATATTCTAGAACATATCATGTAGATGGTGACGGGCCTCTAAATTAGATATAAAATAAGGCCCATCTAACCTTCCTTATGCACATAAAAGATATATTAAATCTCTCCTTCTACACTTAATAATGTTTTCTTATGCTTTAATATGTTCTTAGGAAGCTTTAAAGGTAATTGCATATTTGTGCCTAATATCAGTTATTTTGGTAGAATATTGTGAGAATATTGGGCAGATTATGCAGATTTGGAGAAGGAGATAATTTAGGGACTTGCTCCCTGCCACTGGAAGATTAAGATTGAAGAATAAATGAGCATAATGTGAGGAAATTATTGAGAAATATTTAGAGATTCAAGGGGTTTCTCAACCCTCCTTAACTATCAAAGGCAACCAAGCAAACTGAAGATGAAGTGCACTCAATCTATGGTTTACTTGGAGTCAAAGTGGACTTAATCACTATTTTCTAGGGATGTGTTGGTAGCTGCCCTTGAGGATAAATAAACCTGATCAAGAGCTAATTAGGGGGGATTCCAGTCCATTCAATGCTATTCCATTCCATTCCATCCCATGCCATACGGTTCCATCCTATTAGTATACTAGCCAAGGTCGTATATGCATATTCTAGAACATATCATGTAGATGGTTCCAAAGGAAGACAACTCAATATTGATGTGTTTAGTCACAGAGGAGGAAATTTGGAAAATGATTTGTTCCTTTGAACTATATAAGGCGCTTGGGCGAGATGGATTTTCAACCAAATTTTATCAAAAGTGTTGGCACATAATAATTTTTTATCTTTATAGAATGATTGATTATGTGAAAAAAATTTCCAAAATAGGAGGAGAAATCAATTATTCCTTTTCAACTTCTTGGGACTAGTGTTTGAGAAGGTAAATCCATCTCTCCATGCAATGTTTCCTACAAAATAATTTCAAAATAATAGCTACATGCCTAAAATATTTTATTCTGAAGTTTAAAATCATTGAAGCCTATACTAAAATTAAATATTTGGGAATAGATATAAATCTTAAAAAATTCCCTCATCAGTACTAGCTTCCTCTACTTTCTAACTTTAAAGTGAAAATGTCATAGTGGGGAGGACAATGGTTAAATTTGTTAGGGTGTTGGGTTTCATTAAAATCGGTTCGATCAACTCTTCCCCTATTCCAATTATTTTCCCTTCTTTATTCAACTGGGGTCCATCTAATAATGGCTAAAGAAATAGGAAATTATGTGGGAAGGTGGAAAATCAAACTCCAAAATATTCCATCTATTTAATTGGTCAGTACTGAGAACTCCAAATATTCATGGTGGGCTATGAATCATAGATTATCCCCTAATGAATCTAACTCTAGAAGAAAATCACTTGTGGAGACTTATTACAGAACAAAATTATTAGCGGAAGCAAGTGATTCATAAAAAATATTTTGAAGGTGAGAGGAAAACATGCTTGGAATGTTCCATCCTTAAATGAAGGGGCTCTAAAATTTGCATCAACAATTCCCTTGGTGTAGTCACAACTCACTTATATCCCTAGAAACAGGAAGCAAGCAAACATATGAACTAATGGAATAATTGGTTACCATTAATTTGAAAGCCATTATTTGCTACTCCCTCTTCAATAATGGCTGGTAGGAGTAGGGAAATCCACTTTATTTGATGTCTCCAAATGAACAACAGAATGGCAATGGAAATGATGGATTTTGGGCACAGTGTCATCCCATATGCAACCATTAGCAAGGATGTTTGAAGATTTTCTCTTTGGATTCACTATGATCCATTAGACTAAGGAAGATTCTTGAGGGTAAGACATGTAAAAATATATAGTTATGATGCAAGAGCATTTATTCAAGTCAACAAGACCTAGGAGGTGTTACCACATTTACTAAAGGGAGTGGGTTCCCTTAATTTAATTTAAGGAAAATTAATGAAATTAAATATAGGAGAATGGTTTTCTATTCTAAATATAATTTTAGCTAGGAAATGAGGAATAATTTCCTCATTCACATGTATGCACTATTTGGAGAGATTTGTTAAGGAGTTGGATGATTTTTAGGATATGGGATATTTTTGGGATGAGTCAATGGAGATCTTAGGAGAGAATTTAGGATATAAAACTAATTATGGCATCATACCTATTTGTATAAAATTATTGTAATCCCGTGGGCATAAGAGTGGTCAGGGAATATAAATCCCATAAAAAGTGTAACTGAGCAAAATTTGTATAGATTTGAATGTGAATGGATCGTGAAAATATCCTCTACTATTTGTCTGTCTAATCTCCATATTTTTTTATTAATATGCTAGTATTTTAATTGTGTTAAGTTTATTGGGTCATGGTGAATATTGTAGTTGTGAGTGAAGGGATGTAAAGCCTTGTGGGTGAGAATATTGGGCTTGGATACAATCAACCATCACAGGAGAGAGGAAGTGTGCACAGAAAAATTGGAATGAAAAATTCGGCCTTACTAGAGCTAATGCATATTTGAACTACATGGCTCTTTGTTGTGATCAATCAACATCCAAGGCTTGCAACAACTCTCAGTATCAGTGATCAAGTAATTTTTTGGACCAATGGTTCTCCTTTTCTTCTCAAACCCTTGCATGTAGCAGATTGGACCATAGGCCAATTCTTTTAATGTTTCATCCTCAAGAATATTATGGGCCCCTCCCTTAAGTACTTTTCTAGTTGGGAGGTCACAGGATCAAATCTCCTTGATGCCCACGGGGTTAGACCTCATATGTAAGGCTAACGATAGATCCCCTTGGGAGGGTCTATCGACATTTTCAGACTGTGAATGTAATTGGGTTCATGTGTGCAGGCACATGGATTCGTGAACCACCATGAAAAAAAATAATTATGGGCCCCTCCCCTTTAGGTTCAATCCATGACGGATTAAAGCTCAAAGATTTTTCAAATTAGTATATAAATCTTGGTGCGAATGGGCAACTGAATATCCAATGTTCATTTAGTGGGAAAAAAAAAAATCAATGAAATTAATTTGACTCTTAAATTATGGGTTAAGAAATGATATATTGCTCGTGATAAAGATGTAATATTTCATAAATATAAATTAAACGAGATACAATAGAGTATGGAACATGAAATAATCGCATATGAAGTATTACAAGAACAAAACTAGGAATTATTTTACTCCATAAAACCTTAAGCGTTGCAGAGGAACTATGAAGACTAAAATCTAGAAGCCCGTGACTCCGTTTTAGAGACAGAAAAACCAAGTTCTTTCACAACCAATCCAAGATGAGATTATGGAGGAAAAATATGAAGAAAATTGTGGTAAATGGGGAGAGTATATGTTCATATGAAAAAATTAAAGAGACAACCCTCAAATATTTTGGGAATCTGTATGTATAATAGCGAATACTGCTAGCTAGGGTCGTATACACGAATGCTATAACATATCATGTAGATGGTTTCAAAGGAACACAACTCAATATTGATGTGTTCAGTCACATAGGAGGAAATTTGGAAAATGGTTTGTTCCTTTGAACCAGATAAGGCGCTTGAGCTAGATGGATTTTCAAACAACTTTTATCAAAAGTGTTGGAACATAATAAATTTTGATCTTTATAGAATGATTGATTATGTGCAACATTTTTCCAAAATAGGAGGAGAAATCAATTCTTCCTTTGGAATTTTTGGCACTAGTGTTTGAGAAGGTAAATCCATCTTCCTTTGCAATATTTTCCCCTATCTCTCCATGCAATTTTTTTCTACAAAATAATTTAAAAATAATAGCTACAAGCTTAATTTCTTATGAATTTGATCTTTGAAATCCAAGGAGAATTTGTTGGAAAAAGACAAAATATGGACAACATAATATTGGTTCAAGAAGCTATAAACTCTAGAAAAAGTAGGGAGGATTAGAACGATAATTAAATTGGATATGTTTGATGCATATGACAAGGTAGAACATAATTTCTTTTTTTTGTGGTTTTTAATACATTTGGGTATGAGAACATGTTTATAAAGTTGATAACTACCTGTATTAAAGGCCCTTAGATTTCCGCCCTGGTAAATTGAAGATCTACTAATTTTTCAAAGTCTCTAGGGGTTTAAGGCAATGATGCCCTCTTTCCCCTATATTATACATCATTGTGGCAGATTCCTTGAGTAAAAAATTAAAGTATGAAAGAAAAGTGAGATCTCTCCCAAGTATATTATATGAGAGGGATAAAAATATAAATCACTCTTAATTTGTTGACGATACTCCCCTTTTAAGGGGAGCTTTATTTCTTATTGCATCCACATTAAAATTAGTATTAAAAAACTTTGTCACTACTTTTGGAGGTCTTATAAACACAAAGAAAAGTCAACTTTATCATTGTAATACTGACAGGTTGATTCAAAGTTTGCTTCTTCGAACTCTTCAGTTTCCAATAATTTAAGCCACTACTAAAATTAAATATTTGGGAATAGTTATAAGTCTTAAACCATTCCTTCATCAATACTAGCTTCCTCCACTTTCCAAGTTTAAAGTTAAAATGTCACAGTGGGGAGCACAATGGTTCAATTTGATAAATTCTTCCCCTATTCCCATTATTTTCCCTTCTTTCTTAAACTGGGGTCCATATAGTAATGGCTTAAGAAATAGGAAATTATGTGGGAAGGTAGAAAATCGAACTCCAAATTATTCCATCTTGTTAATTGGTCAGTAGTGAGAACTCCAAATATTCATGATGGGATATGAATCATAGATTCTCCCCTAGTGAATCTAACTCTAGAATAAAATAACTTGTGGAGAATTATTACATAAAAAAATGATTGGTGGAAGCAAGTGATTCATCAAAAATATTTTGAGGGTGAGAGGAAAACATGATGGTAATGTTCCATCATTAATAGAAGGGGCTCTAAAATTTGAAAACTTCTGTTATCAACAATTCCCTTTGGCGTAGTCACAACTAACTTAGATCCCAAGAAACATGAAGCTAGAAAACGTATGAACTAAACGAATAATTGGTTACCCATCATTAAAAAGCCATTATTTGCTACTCCCTCTTCAAGAATGGTTGGTAGGAGCAAGGAAATCAACTCTATTTGATGTCTCCATATGAACAACAGAATGGAAATGGAAATGATGGAATTGGGGCATGGTGTCATCCCATTTGCAACCATTAACAAGGATGTTTTAATCATTACTCTTTGGAGTCACTCTCAGCCATTAGACTAAGGAAGATTCTCGAGGCCAAGACATGCAAAAATATATAGTTATGATGCAAGAGCATTTCTTCAAATCAACAAGACCTAGGAGGTCTTACCACATTTACTAAAGGGAGTGGGTTCCCTTAATTTAATTTAAGGTAGATTAATGCAATAAAATATAGGAGATTGGTTTTCTATTCTAAATATAAGTTTAGCTAGGAAACGAGGAATAATTTCCTCATCCACATGTAATGCACTATTTGGAGAGATTTGTTAAGGAGTTAGATGATTTTTAGGATATGGGAGATTTTTTGGATGAGTCAATGAAGATCTTTGGATCTAGTTTAGGATCTAAAACCAATTATGGTATAATGCCTATTTGTATAAAATTATTGTAATCCTATGGGCATAGGAGTGGTCAGGGCATAGAAATCCCATAACAAAAGTGTAATTGAGACAAATTTGTATTGATTTTGATGTGAATGGATCGTGCAAATATCCTCCGCTCTTTCTATGTTTAATCTCCATGTTTTTTTATTAATATGCTAATATTTCAAGTGTGTTAAGTCTATTAGCTTAGGGTGAATATTGTAGTTTTGAGTGAAGGGATTTAAAGCCTTGTGGGTGAGAATATTGGGCATGGATACAATCAGTCCTCACAGGCGAGAGGAAGTGTGCACGAAAAAGTTTGAATGCAAAATTTGGCCTTACTAGAGCTAACACATATTTGAACTACAAGGCTCTTTGTTGTAATAAATCAAAAACCAAGGCTTGTAACAAGTCTCAGTATCGGTGATCAAGTGAAAAAATTTAGCCTTGACTTGAGTGAGACATTGGAACACAAATAATTCATAGAGCCAAAGTGCTTTTCAAAGTCTGTGAGTTGACAATGTTGTCAACCTCTTGTTGCAACTACTCGTATATCGGCCTTTGGGTGATTGGGAGTTTATTTACGCTTAGAATTCCACATCAGTGCCAATATAAAACCATAAGGGCCAAACCATTAATTAACATCCCTACAAAATAGAGAAATTTCTTCCATTTATTGTTCGTCTCTTGGTGGGGCATCAAGACCCCGAGAGGGTTTAGTATTGTGGAGATCTGAGAACTTGGTAATTGATAGTTGATGTCATACTAATACTTTGATACCAATAAACACTTGATCTAATATCCATACATCAAGATTTTTTAATTACCACGTATTAGGGTCCTATAAATATAGGATTCATAATTTTGAATTGAATTTTGATAGTCTTGTAAAATATGTACATACCTTGCTTTCTGCAAGTTGTTTTCCCATATTTAAAAAAATAAATAAATAAATAAATAATCAAAAAGAGGGTAAAAAGTCCTAAAAGAAAGATCAAAGGAATTAAATAAAAAAATACATGGACCCCAAAAGAAAAAAGATGAAATAAAACATGAAAGTGTGCAAGTTCAAATGCCACTACCTTTTACTTTTTGCAAATGATTGTGGTAGAGTATCAATAAATGCCATAATCCAAGATGAGTTAAACTGTTTAAACTTGACTTGTCATGTTTAAAATTTCCATGTTTTAGATAGAGAATAAAGTTTTGTCAGACAGTTTAATCCTGACAAATCAGTAGATAGGTAGAGAATAATGAGGAGCTCATCAGTTTAATCTGAGCCCTC
Organism: Pinus albicaulis; assembly: GCA_034641835.2. Classification (NCBI taxonomy): domain Eukaryota; kingdom Viridiplantae; phylum Streptophyta; class Pinopsida; order Pinales; family Pinaceae; genus Pinus; species Pinus albicaulis. The sequence continues at coordinate 830,691,180 of CM076570.1, forward strand.
GGATGAAATAAGGTAGAATTAGATAGTTTTATGCTTTCAAAAGAATAAAATGTCTCAAGGTAGCAAGCTTAAATGCGCCTGCTAAAAGGAAGAAAAAATGTTAGAGTAATTTTAGGTAGGTAGAAAGAAGTGGGAAAAATCATGTAAATATTCTTCACCGGGCAAAAATCACTAATTTCCCTCCCCTCGCAGGTATTCAATATTCTGTACTTCCAGTCAAAGAGGCTCAGAGCATTTCTCTGACTTCTGTTGGGACCAGACCCAAGGCTTGATGAATGAATAGTAGAAAATGTTGAATTCTTATGATAAAATCCCCTTTGCCATTATTTATCCCTCATTCATACATTTAAGTCATCTTCATATGTAAAGAATCCTTCTTACTTAATGAAACTTGAAATCCCATTTAATTAACTTCCTTCATTCATAAAAATACAAAAACTCTCAATAAAAACACTCTATCCTAAGTAAATTGGTAAAATGATGAAATAATAAGCTATGCTTTTATTTGTTCAATCTACTTGGTCATTTAGTGTATTTTTGTGTATTCATTTTCCCCTTGTCATATTAGCTTCTAACTTACTTTATTAATTCCCTAAAAAATACCTTATCCTATATATAATTCCCTTTATCTAAAATACCCCCCAAAAACCCACTATTATAAAGTTTTTAGACCAAAGTTAATATGCACATGCTAAATTCAAAATCCCAAATAATGCCCCCTTTGGTCTAAAACTAACTTTAATTAAATGCCCCTCCCCCTATGGTTATTAGACCCTTCAAACCAGTCTAAAAACTATATAATTATATATAGCACAAAGATGTGTATTTGATCTTATCCTATGTATTTTGCAATAAAATACATTTACCCCGCTCATATCATTTTAGCCTAAGTTAGGAAAGGTGTTTTATCACTTTATAATGTTGAAAAGAAGGCTTGGAAACCCCCGCATATACAATTCGCCTCTTTGCAAACGAAAATCACCTTTTTTTTAACCTAAGACTAAGGTTAAATATAACAAAACATAAACTTACCCTTTTCATATTCATCCCGTTATATAAAGCCCCTACCTTTACGTAGGCCAAACCATAGCTAAACCAACCTAATCCCACCTCATGCGCCTTTATTTATATATAAAACTCTTTTATATATAAACATACCATTATTTAACCCTTTTTAAACCATATATATAAACCCCGACATTACATATATGAAACCTTTGCGCCCATGTAAAGCTCGGTCCCACCATCTTCTTCCCGCAACTTTCAATTAATCATGACCCTTCGCTCCCGATCGCAAGATCCAACGGTGTGAAATCAATATCGCATAGAAAAATAAAACTTCCTTTCCAACACCAATTGAGCGCGAAATGGGTGGATTTGACAATTCCGCCCCCACGATGTGTCAACATTCTGTTGGATCGCGTTCGATTGAGTAAAAACAGCGTACCACCAGAAGCAAACGCGAAAAAAATCTCCAGTTTCTCATTTGAAAATATAAACTGCTCCCGCCAGCAGAATTGCCCTACATTGAATGCCTTAAAGATGATTCATATATTAAAAATAAAACCATTGATATATCGTTTTTTATATGTATTCTTGCATTATGACTGATAAAAACCTCGCTCGATTGTGTAAAAACCCTTTTAGCCCACTTTTCAAGTTTATACCCTGACAAGAGCTGAATTCAACCGCAGATACCCTGTTTGAAGACTTGAAAAGCCATTTTCTGTTCCAGCAAGTCGGACCAGAGCTCAAATTCGACCTCAAAACGTCTTAAGAACCCTCTAAGCAACCAAATACCTACATTTCAAAGGTATTTTTTGCCAATCTAAACCTGCAATTCAAAGTTTAGACCCATAATCACATAACCAAGTTTTCAATTAGAGGTTTTTACTAAACAAATTACCTAAAAAGCCCGAAAAAGAGGCCAAACCCTGGCCAATTTTTCCCAGAAATTTCTAAGTCCAAAAGAAGTGCTTGTTTAGCCAATTTCCACAAATTATGACCTCTGAAGAAACAACTTCACATACAGAAAAAGGTTTAAAGCCCTCAAATATCCAAGAAACCCTTTTTACAGTCAAAACTATTCAGAAAACCCTCGTTTTCTGTCTTATCCCAGTTTATACCCTCCAATAAAGAAAATTCACTCTCGCAAATAGTTTAAGCTTGCAGTAGTTGGTCCAAAATGACTAAAAAGCAAATCACAGTTAACGCTGGAGGTTCTAAACCTACCAAGCCTGGAGGATCCAAACCTCCTAAACCTGTAACTCCTGGAGATATTAAAGCCGCTCCAGCTCTCACTTCCAAATCCACTGTGTCAGTAAATCCTCTTTAGCCACCTGTAGCTGCCGAAGAAACCATTCCATTAACTGATATGGACTACAATATTGTTGACCCTATGGTAGAATTTAAATATTTAGACAAAGATGAAATGCCTATCTGGGAGACTCATTTGCCCCAATATGTAGTTCCTTTGACTCATCCTGGACAAGATCTTGTTAGACTGTGTCAAAAGCATTATGAAACAGACCAAAGGGCTATTGTTAATTGTAGATAGAGACGTCCTTTTTACAAACACAACAGAATCCATAAATAAAATGCTGCAATTACCATCTGATCCTCATTTAGTCCCCCTTTCTTTTGAATATTTAACACAGTTGTACTTAAGCCCGGATTTCCAAAAGAAGTTTATGATATTTCAGGACTTTATGCCTTCCCATGTTGACATCCCTAAGTTTAACCCTCCTTATTCAACTGCCAAATTTCCTGAAGGGTCAAGGCATATTATTTCCATGTTATCTTTTATACTGGGATATTTCACAGATGGATTCACTGATGAATCCATTCTTGTCTTTCTATCCACTTTATCTCCAGGTCAACCCCCTGCACTCATTTTTTATTATGCCAGTTTTATAGCAGATAATATTCATCACCAGCTTACCAAAATACCCACTGAAGGGGTTTTCAGATACTCTTCCTACTTGTTTCATTTGTTTTTATTCTTCCAAGCTGACAATTTTCCAATTGATTTACAAAATATGGACTTGAAGGGTAAGCCTTTATCTATTGTCTTCTGGACTTCCTTGCTAAGGAAAGAGAACACTGAATTCACTTATACAGACTTCTCAGATCTTTTCCTCCATACAAAAATGAATATTTTGTACAAAGCAGAGCAACCTAGGGTCAATGAAGAAATGAAGAGAATCTTACAACCATCAGAACAGAGAAAAATGGGAGACTGATTTCTTTATGAAAAGAACACAGAAATAAGAATTTTTGGATGCCAAAATACATGAACATGAGAGTTTTTGCATTGGAATATTTAAGGCAGATTTTAAATTCTGACTCTATCACCTTCTTAGCTGCAAGGAAAAAGACTCAATTCAAGTTGAAAAATCAGATTGGTCCTTTCATCATAAATAACAGGGAAGCAGAAAAAGAGATTTCATTGAGACTAGTAGAACTCAAATTTCAACAGAGTTTTCCATGGAACTATGATCCACAAGGGATCCTTAGTAATTTAAGGGTAAAGTGTAAACTTACACCCTTCATACATGAGCCCAATCCAGAAATTGAGAAATTTTCTAATAAAATAAAATGGGTGGAAAACACATTGATAGGTACAGTCATTAGTGCAGAGGCAGCAGGACAAGTGTTTACAACACATGCCCTGGAAGTTGTAAAGCCACTAGAAAATTCAGCTAAAATAAGTATAGAAGAAGGAACATATACAGTTGAAACAACCACAAACAAAATTCAAGTTGATTTACAATAAAAGGCTCAAATTTAGTTCCATACAGAAAGAAAAGGTAATTGATGTTGAAGATACAAATGGGCCTGAGGTAAACAATGATGAAGCCACAGTGATAATCAATGAGACTCTGGAAAAGATTGGAAAAGATCGAACAACAGTAAAGATGATACCCAGATGATTGAGAAACAAAATATGGATGCTTCTTACTCATAGACAGCTGAGGAAAAAGACTTAGATATAAAAGAAAAATATAAATAGATAAAGCAGAAAAATGAGGAAATTAAATCAGAGATATATTCTCAATTCCTCAAGAAAAAAACAGGGAATCGGAATAGGCTACTGACAGCCTTTGACTATTCCACAAATGAAATTATTATGTCATTTCTGCAGCCAACTACTTCAACACCAAAGACAATAGCAGACTATAGAAAGGTTGAGTTTAAAATAGATACTGAAAATGTGCATGAGCTAGACCAAATTGAATTCCACAGACATAGCTCTGAAATGTTATATTCAACTGTGTTGACAAAGGCTATGAGTACTACTAAGTTGCAGAATACCATTATTAACATGAAGTATCAAATGAAGCTCGACAAAGGCTCTTTGTATGCTAAATACCTAAGGATTAAAGCCTTCGAGGATTTGATTTTACAGGTGGGATATGATCCCTCAAATGTGTAGGCAGTTGAATTGTTGATTAAGAAAAAGAATGAAGATATTTTAGCTTTGAGGAAACAGCTTAAGCTTTCTCAAAGTGAGCACCCACAGAATAAAGAGATCCTTCAAGAGAAAAGTGAAAAAGAAGGGACGATGAATCTCGTCCTCAAACTAACTGCTCAAATCAAAGAAATGGAATCTCAAATGGACCAACTTGTCCAAGAGAAAGAAACTGTGAAACAGACTAAGACTCCTATTATTCCTTCAGTAATACCAGTGATTACCACAGCATTGGTATCCACCTTAGGAGAAAAGCTAGCACCAAAGGAACCACTGGCAATTGCGGTGCGAATGAGTTCAACAACTACTTCAAACACATAATCTTCAACAACATAGGAAAAAAGCAGATGGAGCAGGTCAGATTGTGAAGGCTATGGAGGAAATGTCCTTGAAAAATAATGAATCAATAGCTTAAAGAAAATGAGTGAAAATCTTGAATCCACAAGTAAGTTAGCTCAAATAAATGCTAAAACCCATGAGCAGAAGGAAATTATACTTGGAGAGCTAATTAAGGGATTGTAGAAAGAGCTAACATTCACTGAAAAAATTTCATTTGTTAAGAATCATTTATGGAAAAACATAATTGAGGCCATTCACACTCAATGGCCTTCAATTTAGATTATATATGAGCAAAGAGACTTATTGTTAGCAGCACAGGCATAGATTCAGAAGACTAAGGATGAGTTAATTGATAAGCCAGCTCAGGCTTTAAAACTCATCACTTTTTTGAATAGTAAAAACAGAGCAGAGTTGGAAGAGTTACAGATATTGGATAGAACAGAGACCATTTTGCAGATTAAAAAGGTAGTAACAAACAAAAATTTGATGAACTACCTAGTATAGAAGTGTGAAGCAATGAATATTTCCATAACAAAGTTTATGGTGAAGTATACAAACTTGAGAAAGAAGTGCTTACCAGATATTCATGTCTTTAATGAGCAATTAATGCCCCAGAAAGATTATGATAACAAGATCAGAGAATTTTCCAAGGAGCAAGTAATTAAACCATTGCCATAAGGCACTCATACAGGTAAAGTCCTCCTCCAACACTTTGAAGATTTGTTCTTTCTTCAACATGAGATCAAACATCTTTTTGTGTTTAAGCACAATTTTACTAAATACACGGAGGCAGATGAGAATTTTAGAAAGCTGAAGAATGTAAAAATTCCCAGTGAAGAACAGTGGCAGGCATTTACAGATTTAATGTGAAAAGTAGAGGTAAAGCAATGAAGAAATTACCTTGAAAAAAATCAAGAAGAAACAGTAAACAAATGGACAGTCTGCTGATTTTTTATTGCCGGAAGAAATATTTTTACATTTGTAAAACAATGGAAATATCAGTCAAAGTGTATCTGAGTTAAAGGGCAGCGTTAAAGAGTATCAGATGAAAGAGTATCAACCAAGGAAACTCAACTAAAGATATTTTCTAGCAGCCAGCAAAGCAGGACAACAAATCACTCAAAGCTCCTTGATTAGATAAAGTAGTTCTATTTATTTTGGATAAGTGGACAACTTGCTGATTTGTTAAGTAGTTGTCCTACATATTTTGTAAATATATTTTCTATTTCCTAAAGATATTCCTATATGTCTTCTAGGATATTTATAACTACATTTTGTATAAATACTTCTACATTTGAAGTATTGAGTGTGGAATAAAATTGCTAGATTTTACTATAGACTTTTTGTTGAAACATTGGAGGCTATTATGTGTTGATTTCGAAGTAGCAGACTGGACAAAGCTAAACTGGCATCATAATTTAGGATCCCTGTGATAAACTGATGAGTAAAGTACTTTCTTCTTGTCATTTTTTTCTTTCTTTAGTTTCATGCATTCCATTATATATGTTTGTTCAATCTTAATGAATAACTAGGAATATTAGTATAGGCTAGTCCTTTACTCCCTATTTTTAACTAGTTACCATTTGAATGTGTTCTGCTGATTTCTGGTGTTAGGAATTCTTAATTTCTCCTACTCCTGTTTAACCCCTGCCTCCTTCCACTTTTTGGAGCAAAGGATCTTTCATAGCCTTTTGTCCTGATCATACCATTTTATCCCGATCACACCATTTCACCAAAATCTCACTTTTCCCAAATCTCTCTCGAGGGTTATCTAGGTCTTGCCCTAAATACTTTTGTACTCCTTTGGCCTTGATCTTCAAGATCGCTATTTAGATTAGACTCCATATCCCAATGGACAAAGTAGATTTCTCTCTAGTTTACTTTCAAGTGGTTTTTCCACCAAAAACATTTAAAAAACAAACCAATTGTTCTATCATAGTTTAGCCTAAAACATAAATTAAAATAAAAAACAAAGATAAATCTTAAAGAGAGAGCCCTCTCCGAATTCTAGGAAGGCTAGATCCTAGAATTTGAAGTAGGTTTGTGGTTACCTCTAGTATTCTTAGACTAAAAACTCAAATCCCACAACTTAAGAAATTACTAGAGTGATAACACCACGGATATTATTATTCACACTTTACAAGCAAAGTTTTATGCATTGCATTCGGGATTTCATATCGAGAGTTTGTTTGTTTAAGCAAAGAAGTCATGCCAAGGTCCAAACCCCAAGACCCTTCTCGCCCTCGACTATGGATCAAGACATATGGATGTAATCCATTAAGCATCGGGGCCATGAATTTTGGAATGGTGCATTATATCAATATTTTATATTGGTTATACCTCTTATGGGAGGTATGGAAACCCTCGAGGGTGTTGTGAACTAAATCAAAGCCAATCCATAGTTATGATTTCAAAAGCGTATTGGTTCCACATCATAGTATGATGATTGAGTAGGGTCTTCAAATCATGAGAAATGTTAAGAAATAAAGTGGTCACCATTAGGGCTTAGGCTTTATAAATTCAAGGTTCTATGCAAAGCGATAAAAAGGGAAAGTATGGATGTATTGGAGATAATGAACAATGCTCATACAACTGCAATAGAATTTTAAAACCTAATCCATAGTATTTATTGGTGATGGATTACATTGGGATGACAAGTAGGATTTGAGAGCGTCTCTTACAAATGCATCCCCGAAATAATTCAAAGTGGTGATTGAAAATAGTGAGGGCACACTCTCTTCCCCTCTTCTCACCTTAGGTTTCCCACCAATCCTTGATGTGGGGGGCTACTTTGAGGAGTGAAAAAGTAGTTGTTACCCTATTGGAAAAATCATGAACTGAAAAATATCCTTCTAATAGATTTAACCATTTATTTATAGCGTTTTCATCTATCTGGCCTTCAAATATGGGGATGTCAAATTCTGATATGTACTCCTTAAGGTATGGCGTCTCCAAGAGGGTTATTGGATGAATATGTATCGCTTATGGGCATCTACCGAAGGATTTGGGAAAATTTTTCCATCATCATGTTCCTTTGTCGCTCGAGAGCTTCTTCTAGCAATACTTTAAAATGATCTCCTGCCCCATCATTTTATTTTCTTCCTCCATGGGAGTCCATCGGGGTTTGCGAGGCTATTTTTGCAAAGGTTCAACCAGTTCGAGCCCTTACTCCTTTTACCCTGATCTTTTTGGAGACATGCAAAAAAATAGAGAAAGAGAAGACCTATCTAATACCACTGATTTGAACTTAAACAAGAACACAACAAAATATAGATATAACCGTAAATACAGAGTTGCAACATAAATAACACTTCATTTCATTAATATCAAAGAACTGAAAATTGCTTACATAAGTAATGGAAAACAACCTTTAAGAAAAGATTTGGGCATTATGAATTTTTAGTTTTACCCTTTGGTTTGAAAAATTACCTAGGTGTGTTCCTAATTTTGATGAATGGAATATTCTAGGAATACTTATACAAGTTTGTACAAGTCTTCATCGACGATATTTTGATCCACTCAAAGACCCCAGAAGAGCATGATGAACACTTGAGGTTGGTATTACAATGTCTCAGGGAGAATCAAATATATTGGAAGTTGTTAAAGTGTTCCTTTTACAAATCCAAGATACATTGTCTTAGGTACATTATCCCTATGGAGGGTATTGCGGTAGATCCGAAAAAGATCGAGGCCTTCATGGAATGGCCAAAACCAACGAATGTTCACGAAATACAATGTTTCATGGGCATGGAGAGATATTATTGCAAATTTTTTGAGGGGTTTTCGAAGATAGCAAGCCCTATTATCATACTGCAAAGAAAGAACAAGAAGTTTGTTTGGACTAAAAAATGTGAAGAGGCGTTCCAAAGGTTAAAGGTATTGCTAATAACGACACTGACTTTGAAGATACCAAATATGGAACAATAATTTTTGGTTTTCACTGATGCCTCCAAGGAAGGATTGGGTTGTGTACTGATGTAATAAGGAAGAGTAATAACATTTGCATCAAGAAAACTTAGAACCCATGAAGAGAAATACACAAACCATGATCTAGAAATGTCAGCAATTGCTTATGCCCTAAAGATTTGGAGACACTACCTTCTAGGAAGGAAGTTTGAAATTAGGACTGATCATTGTGGGCTACAACACATATTCACTCAAGACCACTTAAATGCAAGAAAAATATGGTGGTCTGAGTTAATCATTGAAAATGATTTTGATATTACCTACATAAAAGGAATGAAAAATAGGGTGGTTGATGCTTTATGTAGGAGGCCTCATATATTCTTGGTGATTCCCTTAAAGAAAAATTTGAGGGAGAAGTTTCTTGACTTAAAAATTAAGGACACCTGGTACCAAGAGGTTAGCAAGAGTTTGAGGGAGGATGAAATGATGATCCCAAAGTATGACGGATACTCCCTTGATAATGATGGGCTACTATGATTTCAGGGAAGGATACATGTGCAACTGAATGAATATATACGCTAATTAATCTTGAACAAAGGCACATCAATCCGTATACATGGCACGCCCTAGTGTTAAGAATATGAGTTCGGACCTTAAACCACTCTTTTTTTGGAAAGGGATGAAGAAGGATATTCTAAACTTTGTAGCAAGATGCTTAGAGTGTCAACAAGTAAAAGTTGAACACATATATCTAGCAAGGTTATTGCAAACCCATAACATACCAGAATCTAAAAGGGAAGTTATATCAATGAACTTGATTGTGGGACTACCAATGACCTCAAGAAGACATGATGCCATATTTGTAGTGGTGGACATGTTGACCAAGGGCGCCCATTTTTACCAATTAAGACTACATATAAGGCACCGAAGATAGCCATATTTTTTATTGATGAGATTGTCAGATTACACGAAGTTCCTAGGAAGATCATATTAGATAGGGGGGTAGTGAGTATAGGAAAATTTTGGACTAGTTTCCAAGAATCCTTGGGAACCCAAGCAAACTTTATGAGGACCTATCCCAGGTCTTCTAACTAAACCAAATTTATCATTTAAATTAAACACAATATAAAGAAAAATAGCATATTTGCCGATCAACATTTATTTGATGATAAGATACAAGTAAGATTTATTTGCAACATATTAAACAATAAAATATATTTTTTTTTTCAACAATTTATATACTGATTTT
>CM076570.1:830701244-830788051 GCA_034641835.2 Pinus albicaulis
TTTCATCACGGAAAAAAATTACTGATCCACTCTTGCCACCTTGTTTGTAAATCTATATTGTTGTGAATCAATTCCTATCTGATTTTAAATTATTATTATTATTATTTATATTTAAAAAAATTGTTTAATATATTAATTTTAAAAAAAATAGAATAATTTATAGGAAGACACTTAACAATATAGAGTCTAGACAATTTTTTAATAAAATACTCTTTACAAATGATGATGATAATACTAATATAATTTAAGTTGATTGCCAAAGACATGTAAGTATAGATAGTCTAGTCATATTGATAGCCTCTTACAAGGTTTTATAGGTCAACTATAACATTATTAGGTCGATAGACATGTTTATTTTGGAATAGGGCTTCAACAATCTTAATTTAGTTATTGAGCCAAGAGGCTCATTCTACAACCCAATATGAAAAGGATGTGTTAGTTTTTACGTCCATTCGTCCCCTTTAAAATAAAAAAATAAAAATATAAGTTAAAAATTATGTTCTAAATAGAAAAATAATGTCGGCTATAATTTTAAAAAAAAAATGTAAAGTAATTAGAAGTAGAAAAAATGTGTAAGTAAGATGTTTAAATCTTGTAATTTGGTTATTGATAAAATATTTTAAGATGAATTAATATTGACGTATATTTCAAAATATATTAATAATAAAAAATCATTTTAATTTGCGGCATAAAATGTCTCCATGTACATGTTATGTAAAATATTTTACTATCAGTTGTGTATAATTATATATCATTTTTAAAAATTATGTATATATCATGTAAAAATTAAGTTTTTATAGTTAAAACATTTATTTGGTCCTATATATATTCTATTTAACATTCAAAAATACAATTTAAACAATGAATAATAACACATTGTATTTTGCACTCTAAAGAAGTTTGCACGTGAAGAAATTTGATCCCTCTTGGCTCTTGTTAAATTCATACTTAAGATGGATCTATTCTCGTTAATAATTATTAGGTGGATGGTAGGTATTTAACCTCCATAAAATATTCTAGAATATTTATAGTAATATACACAAATCAAAGTTGAGATGTATTTCCAAAGTAGTTATGTTTTTTTTTGCTCTTATACTTAAATTCATTAATTTAAATTGTGGTTTTGAAGAAGAAGAAGTTATTTTAAAGTCCACGAGGCTAAAGATAGCCTATGGGACAGATTGCTTCTCTATCTGGCTCTTGTATTCAACCCTTTTCCTGTGAAGTTTCATAATAAACTCTCTCAGCTTCTCGACAAACCCCTCGCTGAATAGATTATCCCAAGAGCTCGCTGCCAAAATATCTGCATATCTGCACTTAAAATTTTGTTTGTCCAATGTACCTTGTGGCCCATATGTACGCTTTTTGTTAATGATTATGAGTGGGATTAAACTCTTCAATATAATACATTTTTCTTCGCCTGAATCCTTCTTGATACATTTGTGGAATTTATCCATAACAAAAAAGCTTTTATCTATTTATTGTTTGTGGGACACATGCTCGGCGTACCACATTTATCTAAACCATTAGTTATTTTTCTACATCCAAGTCTTGTTTCTTTTGCATAATATGTCATTAAACAAAACCTTAGGCCATCTGCCATCTTCCATTTTGCTCGATTTTTTTTAAATACCTTATGACCTGCACCATAACAATTGCTTCAATATGAGCAACCCCTATTTCAGTTAACAAGATAGCATAAGGAACTGCACTTTCACGAGGATTTCTGCTACAAACAGTAAACACGGTACTCAATTGTTTCCTTTCTACTACATTTCGGATACCGTCGTCTGGCGCCGCAACCGTAGAGGATCACCGAATCACTAAAAGCCCAAAAAGAGTTAGAGTGGTTTTCCAGTCTCATAACTCTGCCTCTCTACACCTATTTTGAAAAGCATAAAATGCTTTCCAACCCCCCAAAGTTCTTTTCTTTCTACATCTATTCCAACTTAGATTTTTGTTGAAGTTAATTTCGAGGTATTTGTAACCCGCAACTTCTTACAAAATGTTGCCTTCAAAGTAGAACTTATGCTGGTTATGTTTTCTTTTGTTAGAGAAAACCACTACTTTCGTTTTGTTGATATTGACCTGCATCCCCACACTTTTACAAAAATTCTCAAGGTATTGAGAATTTAAAGGGTTGGTGATTAATTCAAATTATCTCCTTGATAATTACTTGTGAGCTTACTTCTTATACTTGTGTCTTCTCTAGATTATTTAGTCTTTCATCAAGTCAATTACCAAAAACACAAGAGGCACAAATTTAGGCTCTTCGAGCCAAGGAAAAACCTCTCCCTCTTGGAGAGGAAAACCCACGAGAAATTCTTCTTATAGACTTTCAGATGACAAGTACCATGACCATGAAACATACCCTAGACCTTTATATTCCTTCAAGACCTTTTCACCGCTTCTTCAATGACTCCTTGAGCTTATCCTTCTTTCTTGCACCTTCCTACATTGATCAACACCATTCATCACCAACTTTAGAGAACTCGGTCTCTAGCCCTCCTTTACTTTGAATCCTTCTTCTCTTATCTGTCTTAATGCCCAAAATAGAGATACGAGTTACTGAACCTTAGATTTTTCCTTTTATTTACTTGCAGCCATGATCTTTACATTCATTTCAGACCTTATAGTTTCTCCTTCATAGCACTTGTTTCACGCTATAGATGTAGATCTATTACCAAGATGAATAGACCCTAGACCGAACACATGACATCCCTTCTTCTCTTCACTGTAACATACTTCTTTGTTGTACTACTTCATACCCTTTCTCGCACTTCTCCACAGAACTGGACGAGGTAGAATAGATCCAAAATAGAGTTAGTATTATCCTTCTTTTCTTCATTGTTTTCCTCTCCTATTCCGCACTTGTTGCAGTCCTTTAACTCACACTAAATCTCATAAATTGTTCGCATTCCTTCAGGTGATCCGCAGAGAAACTCTGTGAAAACCGTAGAGCAATCCACAATCATGTCTTTTCTGTGCAGTATATATAGGGGTATATATAGTTGTCCCCGTATGTTAATAAGTCGACCTGTCATATTAATATAAGGTCGACTTGATCACTATTTTATAGGTCGATATGAAGGCTGCCTAGAGGAGAATTTCAACGCTAATATGAGGCATTATTCTGAGCTTACGTCACAAGGTCTTGAGGCATATTAGATTGACTTGAATCTTCATATACATGACTCTTTAAATAGTACATTTATGACCAGAAGACAAATTCCTAAAGGACATCAAGAAGAAGTCCTTTGACCTATAATAAAGCGCTCATGAAACCCATGAAGCAAGCATACCAAAAATATATATTATTATCTTTGCTTCTTTATTACATAAATACATAGTTACATAGGCAGTATGAAGACTGATCCTAGTTACACCTTCTAACACTCCCTCTTAACTAGGGAGGTATTCATACAGGTACATGGTCACTTTCAAACTGAAGAATCTCATAAGAATAATGAGATTGGTAAACTCATATGTATAGCATCATATCAACCAACATTGTCCTAGTGCAAGGCCTTAACTAACAACCCCATCTCTCAATGAGACAATGGGCTACAATGTTGTCGAGACACATGGCTTATAGACACCATATTTATTGTCTCTCCAAGGTACATACTTCACTCGGGTGTTCCCAAAGTATGACCTTCTTAGAATATTCTTCTCTTGGGTAGCTAGCCCTCAAATAATATCGATCCCCAAATACTCTTATCTTGAGTTCCATAACATATTCTCAAAGAGTATCGAATGCTAGATGATTACCCAATCCTCCATTCTCTCTTCCAAAATGAATACCAGAATGATGTGTCTATCTCTCCCTCTCAGCCAAGGAGGACCTATTCCACAAGGGAATGTACTCATTCCTGTGTAAGGAATGTAACTAAGCTCATTCTTAGGAATTACTTAGTTTCTTCCAAGTAAGAAACTTATCACCAAGCTCCCTCTCAATCAGGAACCTGCAGCAGCAATGGTGAGACACCCAGCTGCTCATGAAGAATTCTCCCCTTGATGTCATGGATTTCGATATTGAGGAATCTTCAACTTTAGCTCCATAGGGCACAAATCATCCATCACTTTCATTCATGAGTCATGTCATCTACCAGAAACTGATTCATCTGTCTTTCTTATCTCGACCACCTTTTATGCCATGTTGCTTTCTTTTGAATCATCTCCAAGGATTTTACATCCTTTCACATGATTAGAAACCCTCCACAAATGCATCCAGATAAACATATACGTATGAACTTTTAAAAAAAAAGTTACCTTAGTGATGATCTTTCACCATGACATATTCCTGTAGGCATCGAAATCCTCTATTCAGATTCACACATCTCCTCATGATATGTCTTTTCAAGGGTCTTCTTCTTTACCAGACTTCTATCATAGTCTACATATCCTCCAGGAGATATTCCAGCCACATCTTCCTGGCTTCCGGATGAAAATTGCCTCTTGACATGGTTGCACTTCATGATCTCTTCCCTTTTGCACATTTTCATTTCCAAGAACTTACAATTTCCAGTTCCTTGTTTATATACAACCACGTCATATTCCATATGAGGATATATTACGTTGATTTCATTTGTCAGTGCACTATGAGAAATCATCCTCCATAGATCATACTTCTAAATATAGAAGTTCATTACCTACAACCATATGACATGAGTTCACAACATCCAGTGTCAGCATATAAATATATATATATATATATATATATACCTCACACCTTTTTCCTTTGAGTCATACTGTAGCAATTTTACTAGAATGAAGAGCTTCATTCCTTTGACCTGCTCCATCAATATGTCATCACATCCCAAAATTTTGTAGCATAGAACCATTCTGCTTTCTTTCTAATCAGTGAATTCGTACAAAACTCCATTAGAAAATGCCAGCACCAGTTTCCATGATGACCCTTGATCCTAATGACTGCCTTCCTTCAGTATTGTTATCAGTGAGGTTCTCCCAGAGTTGTTTCACCAAGAGCTCCTACCATGCTTCTATCATGATGCTATCAATATACATTGCTTCCTATCATAATATTTTACAACCAACAGAAATCACTTAAAGAGGAAGATGATCTCAATCACAATAAAGATATTTTGCTTCTTCTTTCTTATATTTCATTGCATCAGTTTCTTCCCTCATATCTGAGACATGGGCTTCTTCCATTTTTCTCTTGTCCTTTTCAGATTTAGGACAATCTCATTTATAATGCCCAAGTTAATTACATCCAAAGCATCGTACTTTGTCCATATTTCTTCTTTTATTCTTAGGACAAAATTTACCGAATCTTCCTTTCTTCCTGGATATGGCTGCAAAGGCTTGATTCCCTTCACTTGATCCTGTATCAGCTTTGGCTTTCAATCTTGTTTCCTCTATTTTACATAGAGACCATAAATCATGGAATAGTGTTGCTTCTTTCTTCCCGTATAAACTTGAAGTGAAGTTTCCCCATTCTTCTGGTAGAGAATTTAGCACCACTGTAGTCATCTCAGTGTGAGACATTACTTCTCCCAGTTCCTGTAGTTGATCTCTTATTTCAGAAATCCTCATAAAGTATGAAGTGATTCCCTCTTCTCTTGACAATTTAATTTTTTATAGTTCTTGTCTCAGAGAGATTGCTTCTCCTGCAGTACTCACAGACAATAGCTCCACTGGTTTCTCATATATTTCTTTAGCAGTCTTTAGTTTTGATACATAGGGAATGAGTGAGTCCTTATTCTATGAGAATCCTCCGGGCTCTGATTTCTCCCTTCATGTACTTGGAATGAGCTGGAACATCTTCTTTTGGTGGTTTAATTGTAGATCCTTCGATGTAGTCCATAACTTCGTCTTCAATTAAATTCAAATCTGTCCTCTTCTTCCATACACTAAAGTTTTATGACCCAACCAACTTGTTTCTCTCTCTACAATAAGTCATCTTGATAGATTTAAGTAAGGTCATAGATACTTACTTGAGTAGAGTGGTTTGCAGCTTCCTTGATGATGATGAAGATGAAATCAGGAGATTCTTCTAAGATTGAAATCTCCAATGTAGATGTTCTTGGATCCTTGATGATAAAGGATATCTTCAAAAGATGATGTCCTCTTCTAGCAATGTCTTGAGTGTAAATATTTGATGGAAAAGATTATTTTCTTGAATGAGTTTATCCTTTGAATGAGATAGAAGATCTATCTTGAAATTGCTTAAGAATCTTCCTTGCAAACTGATTTGAATTTTCAGCCCAAACTTTGATCTTCACTTCCTGGAGTGTCTTCTTTGTCAAGTAGCCCTTGTGTTCGACACATTAGCTCTGATTCCATGTTGAGAATTGAAAGGGCTGGTGATTAATTCAAATTGTCTCCTTGATAATTACCTGTGAGCTTACTTCTTATACTTATGTCTTCTCTTCTTAGATTATTTAGTCTTTCATCAAGTCAATTACCAAAAACACAAGAGACACAAATTTAGGCTCTTCGAGCCAGGGCAAAACCTCTCCCTCTTGGAGAGGAAAACCCACGAGAAATTCTTCTTATAGACTTTCAGATGACAAGTACCATGACCATGACACATACCCTAGACCTTTATATGCCTTCAAGACCTTGTCACCGCTTCTTCAATGACTCCTTGAGCTTATACTTCTTTCTTGCACCTTCTTTCACTGATCAACACCGTTCAACACTAGCCTTAGAGAACTTGGTCTCTAGCCCTCCTTTACTTTGAATACTTCTCTTATCTGTCTTAATGCCCAAAACAAAGATACGAGTTACTGAACCTTAGATCCTTCCTTTGATTTACTTTCAATCTTGATCTTTACATTCATTTCAGACCTTAAAGTTTCTGCTTCACAACACTTGTCTCACGCTATAGATGTAGATCTATTACCAAGATGAATAGACCTTAGACCGAACGCATGACATCCCTTCTTCTCTTCACTGTAACATACTTCTTTGTTGTACTAATTCATACCCTTTCTCACACTTCTCCACAGAACTGGACGAGGTCGAATAGATCCAAAACAGAGTTAGTATTATCCTTCTTTTATTTGTTGTTTTCCTCTCCTATTCCACACTTGTTGCAGTCCTTTAACTCACACTAAATCTCAGAAATTGTCTGCATTCCTTCAGGTGATCCGCAAAGAAACTCTGTGAAAACTGCAGAGCAATCCACAATTATGTCTTTTCTGCGCAGTATATACAGGGGTATATATATTTGTCCCTGTATATTAATAAGCCGATATGTAATATTAATATAGGGCCAACTTGATCACTATTTTATAGGCAGATATGAAGGCTGTCTAGAGGAGAATTTCAACATTGATATGAGGCATCATTCTGAGCTTATGTCACAAGGTCTTGAGGCATATTAGATTGGCTTGACTCTTCATATACATGAATCTTTAAATAGTACATTTATGACTAGAAGACAAATTCCTAAAGGACAACAAGAATAATTCCTTTGACCTATAATAAAGCCTTGCTCATGAAACCCATGAAGCAAGCGTACCAAAAATATATATTATTATCTTTGTCTTCTTCACTACATAAATACATAGTTACATAGTCAATATGAAGACCGATCCTGGTTACACTTTACAACACAAGGGAAAGTAAGTGTTCTTGCAAACCAAGAGCGGATTTAACAATCAGAATAAGGTCATTTGCGTACAAAAGAAGCCTCATAACAAACTTTCCAAAATGGATACCATCACCCCCATGAGAATTTAGCCACTCTTCAAGCTTGTCGATATATAAACCAAAGAGAATAAGAGACAATGGGCAACCTTGTTTGACTGCGATATCACTTCTAAAACTTTCAGAAATATAGCCTATGCACAACTGCTCTCAAATGCCTAGGAACCCCAAGTTCCTCCATTATGTGCCAACGCTTATCCCTAGGAACTGTGTCAAAGGCTTTTCTGAAATCAACAAAACAACAAAATACTTCTTCCTTTTTCTACCAAACTTTTTCAATGATGTGCCTTAAAGTTATACCATGATCAACTGTGGAATGCTTAGGTCTAAAACCTGCTTGTCCTTTAGCACATTTATCTCTTTCTTCTACCCACTTGCTGATTTTATTTTCTAACATTCTTCCAAATAAATTTGGGAACAAGGGGTTTATCATTATGGTCCTATAATTGGAGGGATTATTGATGTCACCACTATTGAAAAGAGGTATTGCCAGACTAGTTGTCCAATCTGTGGGGAACCCCTGTTGTATGATGTTGTTGAATTTTTTTCTAATGAGGTGAAAGCATTTTTAAGCCCCACTTTAGATACCGTGCTTGGAGTTCAACTAGGTATTCTGCTTTTCCAACACCCAACTTCTTGATACCCATCTCTACCTCTTGCACCGTGAAGAGTTTTGTATCAGTGTTGACCAAGGGAGGAGGGTCAACCTCAAGATCCTACTCATAAAGTTGTCTTTCATAGTCAAACCATTTAGAAGATGTAATATTGTTTTCAGTTTGCATCTTTCTTAGTTAGAGCTCCTTCCAAAATAATTTGGGGTTATTTTTCCCAAGGAAGATTAGTTCTTCTCTCCTCGAAACCTTGAAATCAACCTTTTTCTTTCTTAATATATGTTTGTAAGCTTTGAGATTTATGTTATCCTTGTTTGACTCTTTCCACATTCTCCTTTCCTTTTTTCATTCCTCATCAAAACAAGCATTAACCAGAATGCATTTTGTTTTAGACTTCTTAAGTTTTTCTATTTTGCACTCTGCAAGTGCGCTTTGAATTAAATGTGTTAATTCATGACTATGAAAGTCGTGAAATGCGATTTTCTCCTTCTTGAAGAGACTCTCTAGCGCTATTTTGAATGTATTACAATTTTTTGGAGTCAAAAGAATTCTGCCCTTTGGAGTATTTTGTTGAACACATTGAGTTTTTGACCCTAACTGCTTCTTTCCAATCCAAGAGAAACTTAAATAAATTAAGTCAAAAATTTGATCTCCAATCAAAACTTCATCCATTTTCTCACATAAACTATGTGAGCAAGTTACATAGTCTATTATACTTGCTCCATTGCAAGTATTGCAAGTGAAATTACCAGAATTTTCCCATCTAGTCGAACCATTACAAATGACTAAATCGAAAGCCCCACATAGAGTAAGCAATTGTTCACCAAAGAGATTGCAACCCTTGTCCTCTGAATTTATTTCCCACTGATGATTACTCACTTTTGTAAGCGAGATAGGGTTGTAGTCTTCTTTACAACAAATAATGCTAGCTTGCTCACTTGCAGTCCTAGCATTGAAATCACCCACTATAATGTATTCACCTAACTGAGAATGTGTTGCAATATTTGCCTTTAAGGCTGCAAAGGGATATTTGTGGTCAAGCCCTCTATTTTTGTAGATTTTTGAAACTTGTGGCACAAAAATAACATGCTGCAATTTTGATGTCATTTCCATTTTCTGATATTTTAAACCAAACGAATTATTTATTTGAGTCTTCTTTTTCTAGCTGAGTGAAATGACCTTCTTTTTCTCTCACTAATACCATGATAAACCATGGTATTGTAACAAAACCTATTTATAGATTAAGAATCTCATGATAAAGTGGAAGTGAATTTCATGATAAAGTGGAGGTGATTCTTAATGGTTAATATATATATATATATTGATTCTTTTTATCATAAACAACAACGAGACTAGATCCATCTTAAATGTGGATCTACTAAGCGCGGAGTGGGATCAAGTTCAAAGTTAAGATCAATCTAATACGATACTCTTGCATTCCATAACGATATTTTTTTCTTTTTTGGGAATAAAAAATTGTGTATTACCTTCTTATCAATTCATTACATGTTCACATAGCACAAACAATATTTTTTTCCTTTTTTGTGAATAAAAAAAAATTGTATTACCTTCTTATCAATCCATTACATGTTCATACAGGAGAACATCTCTTTACGCAATTTTTTTTTGTTTTTTGTTTTTTTTGAATTAAAAAAATGTATTACCTTCTTATCAATTCATTACATGTTCACAAAGAATTTGGCTTGGTCATTTCCAGGGGAACCCCAACCAAAGCCAATACCAAGAGACAAGCTAACCTGAATTTACCTGAAAACTAACTAACCTGCAATTGACAATGCTAATACTTTTGACTACTTTCCACGTAAAAGAACGTGGGAGCAATCATAGATTTTACGGAGGATCATTTTTCCTTTTTCATTTCGTACACCAATCCATTATGAGGAGTTTCCAGGGATAGATGTAGAGGAGACAATAATTACATTTCCTTGGTCCAATTCCAAACTTGGGGGTTATGCTACTTTAGTTGCCTCCTTATCACTATTCGAGATATATGATTCATGGAAGTGTTTATGGCCACTCATTATTGAAGCCAAAGCCATAGTCGTATCTTGTGAGTCTTCATACGAGAGATGGATCTCCACTTTAGTATGATGATGTGTCCTTGCATGTGGTTGAGTTGAGGCTAAATGAATTGTTTTAGCCATAGAAATTTTTTGTTGTTGCATATTTTCTTGCTTGTAAGCTAAAGAAGTCTTAGCTCCTTTTGGAACTTTTGGATCTTGCCATCCTCGTGACTTATTCCTGGATTATGGAGGAGTAGAGAACCCTTGAGAAGAGGGACAAACATTATGGAGATGACTAAGTTGTTGACAAATCCTACAACAGAATGTTGTATTTTCAATTCCATCGGCTGTGAATAGATAATGTCATTCCACTCGAGGAGGATTTGTCTAGGAACCCTTTGCTGAGATCAATTTCAACACAGATACGAGCAAAGACCACAATACCCTTCTCAAGCTTTTTTGTGTCTACTTTAATGAAACAACCGAGTAAGTTGCCCACATAATCTAAAATGTCCAGATGGAGAAGATGAAGGGGAAAGTTTGGGAGTCTTACCCAAACTGGAGTGACTATAATTGGCATAGAGAGAGGGTTAAAACCAACAAACCAAGTTTTGAAAAAAATCCAAGCACGGCCCCAAAACCAAGGTCCTTCATCAAAAACCTTTCAATAATCCTTCAAATCTTTAAAATACACCACAAAAAATTATTTCAAGCGAAACAACATATCTGTGTTTGGGAACCTAGTTAGATGCACCCAGTCTCGAAGCATACATGTCGTAGGCCATAACCCATTAAATCAACATATAATGGCACGCATCAAATAATCCATGTAAGCATCCTAGGATTGAAGATGATCCACTTTAATAGTGAGGATACTTTCCACATCCACAATGAAAGTTGTCCTTGAGATCTCTTTGGGAATTGCCTACGCAAACCTTGGCTTGAGGGTATCCTTGAAAGTTTGGGGTTGAGAGGAAGATGATGCACCGTAGCCTTTGGCACCTCTTAGTCTTGACACTAAGTGAATTAAGGCATCCTTCGCTATGCATAGTCACTGAATGACTTTAGATCTTGAAGTTACCTACCTCCATATAAGAGTTGAAATAATGCCATATGAGATTCCCATCCAATCATGTATCCTCAATGCTAGTGAGGTAACAAGATCTAAGATGTATGGCTTTGACATACATGATCTATTGCTTTGACATGCATGTAAAAGGATCTTGTGAGATAGTGAAAATCTCGAAATCTGAGGTTATAACCTCCTCGTGGTTATATACGAGGAACCCTTCATGAAAAAAACTTTGCTTTGTTTTACGAGATATCGAGGCAGATTTCTTGTCAACTGCTCAAACTTGGTCAAATTTAAAGACTTCGTGCGGAAAGGAATGATGACTTCGGAGTGTCTCCGCTTTCGAAAAAAGCAAGTTTAAAGACTTTTGGCAACAAAGAAATTTAGGGGGAGTTTGTCGTCATTGTTTGCAAATATGTTGCCGCTGATTTTTATTTAGTCAAAGCACTAGAATGAGCGCTTTTTAGAAAAACAATTCATAGTTTAAATATTGGTTGGAAAAAGTGTGAAGGGTTCAGGATTAGGGTTATTACAGCGCCTGAGATTTTCCATCGGGCTTGGGGTTACAAGGGTTTCGTCTCTCCAGGCGATGTGGAGTTTCGGTTGGTTAATGTCGGCTGCCTTTGAAATATTTCGATAGAGCTCCCAACCACAACACCGTCAAAGACCGTGGGGAGGTCCGTTGCCCGAAGGCGGTAGGGGGATTCGGTAACGCCCCAAAACAGCTTCCAGAGCTATTTTCTGAGTTAAAATGGCGTCGTTCTACAGACAGTTATTGATTAGGAGAAACACCTCAGCAACAGCGATAAATACATTTTCTCCCCCAAAACATCCATATCGCTATATCTCTCCCAATTAGGTTGAATCGAAACAGCCAACACTTTCAGTTGATTCAAATATTAGTTTGTTTCTGCATAATTTGGAGAGAAAATAGCGACATAGATGTTTTCGGCGATAGTTCTGAAGAAAACGAAATGTAACGGATAGCGTTCCAGGGAAACTCCACCGAGATCACATACAGGTATAAATTGAAATCTAGGGTTTTTAGTGGTTAGAGTTTGTTGCATGTAGTTACTTTTTTTTGTTTAATTAATGAAGGGGCAAACAGTGGCTTGTACGAGGTCCTCTTCTTTCTTTTTTAAGAGCTTGAAATTGCTTATCTTCATACCCAGTCATCCTTAATAATTTTGACACATGATTCAATCATGCCTTACGTGCTCTTAGATTCTGATAGCTCTAGTCACCAAAGTATTGATCCCGCCGAGCTCTTGTATTCGGAGGTGATGAAAGCTTGTGTGTAAGTACCTTTCTGTATGGGTTTTTATTTTTATTTTTTCTGTATACAGTATACTTGCTGCATCATAGAACCAACATATTTTTAGCCACCAGGACATCCAGGAGGGGTATTCTTTTCTTGTCCTCTATTTCAATTGTGAATTTTATGCTCTCACTTTGTTTGTTGAAGTGTTTGAAGGGCTTTTCTAAACTTTCCTTTCCATGAGGTCAGATCACATTTGTATCGTTCAGAGCTATCCATGTGCAAATTAACAATAACAGGTGATCCCGTAGCATTACCTTCAATCCTCACATAAATAGTTTCTTCACAACTGAAACAGGGAGATTCTTAGCATACACTCACTAGTTTTGAAATTTCCTCGTTGGTTATTTCTCTGATGACATTAATGGCCTCTTGGATTGGAATTTTAGTGAACAAAGATACTACATCAAAACATACCAGAATGTCTTCTTTCTATACTTTATTATTCTTTATTTCTCTTAGCCAGCATGCTGAGTCTTTGACAAATGTGTCGGCCTTTCCTCATCATCATCCCGGGATGAGTTCATGATTGTCTTCGTCACCTCTTTTATAGTCTTACTGCTTTGATCACTTGTAGGTTTTTTATGGCTGCCGCTTTCTGAAAGTTGCTCCAGCATTTTTCTATTGTATTCGGTAGTGCCCGTAATGACTGTAGCATTACCTTTGTCAGCCTTGAGAATTTTCATGTCAGGAGTCTTTCTAAGTTTCTTATGGGCTGCTTCTTCATCTCTGGTAATATTTAATTTTTGTACCTTTGCCCTTCTTATTAGTACATTCTTATTTGATTACCTAAGCAGTATCTATAGGAAGATTTCTGACTGCTGGTTCCATATTGCAGGTTAACTCTGCAAGAGGAAGCTGGATACTGTACTCCAATATGCTGCAGGTGGCATCATACAGATTTTGTCTTGATAGATTAACAATATTTGATTTTGAGCGATCGTCATTTGTCCTCCGTGCTGTTTTAGTTTGAATTGCTCAAACTTCCTGTTTTGTTTATTTGTGGTATCCTCGAGTGTCTTGTCACATCTTTGAGCCATCGTTGCATCCACTCCATTTTGCAGATCCACACATATTTCATTCGCTAATTTCAGGTGAAGCTTACAGACATTTTAGACAACGATTGAAGGTTGAGCCAACTCTTCTTATTTCTGCTCTTATTAAGGACAATCTTAGCGCTGAGAACATTGTTCTGTTTCCGTTATTATTTAGATGGTTTCTTATCTCCGTAAAAGGTGAAACAACCATGGATTCACGACATTTTTTGAGAAAATTGATGTCAGCAGTATGGTTAGTCATCTATATGCACATCATTTGAATTTTTAATGTTGATTCCCACCTTTCTTGCAATCTGCACCTTGCATGGGGGTTGCACGCACCTCACTCCTTTTCTCTATGCCACTTGGTATTATTAGTAATTTTAACTTACCTGTTAAAGGCAACTGGCATTAACTGTAGATTTATTAATTCCTTTAACTTGGTTAATGTTAAAATCTGGTAGGGAATCACCTCACTCCTTTTCTCTGTGCCACTTGGTATTATTAGTAATTTTAACTTACCTGTTAAAGGCAACTCACATTAACTGTAGATTTATCAATTCCTTTAAGTTGGTGAATCTTAAAATTTGGTAGGAAATTAACCTGGACCTTCATGCTTATTAATAGTACAGGGATTGTCTATTACAGTACCAAAAGCTCTTTGGTGGATGCGTACGAGTTTGCGAGGCTTATGTGGGTTTGGGTTCGAGGG
Organism: Pinus albicaulis; assembly: GCA_034641835.2. Taxonomy (NCBI): domain Eukaryota; kingdom Viridiplantae; phylum Streptophyta; class Pinopsida; order Pinales; family Pinaceae; genus Pinus; species Pinus albicaulis. The sequence continues at coordinate 830,715,699 of CM076570.1, forward strand.
GTCTCTCCTCTCCCCAGGGACATTTACATTGCTGTTTGTTACTTCCCTCTTGCTTCTTCATCACATGCCATTCATAATGGGCTTGGCGGGGACCCCTTTGTCGATTTGTATGTCGGCATAGCCCAGTATTCAGCAGTTGGGGAGGTTATTCTTCTAGGTGACTTCAACTCTTGCACTAGAGCCCTCCAGATCTATCTTCACAATTGATTTGAGGACGTCTACTACATCCAGGAGATCGATCCAGAGTCGGTGGGATTTCACAGGATGTGTGATGATGCGTTGGGGCCCCTTACCGCCTATGGTCGACATCTTTTACACTTGGGCGAATCTCATGAGCTGTTGATTCTTAATGGCCTCCCGCATTTTCCAAACTCCTGCTCTTTCACATGTCGGCCTCATGGTGGAGGAGCAAGCGTTGTTGATTATGTCCTCTCTAGCTAGAACCTCATCCCCTTCATTCATCACTTTTTTGTTTCCCCCATCCCCTTCGCTGACCATGCTCTTCTTTCTTTCTCTCTTGTGCTGACAACCCCCCCATTCTCACCCCACCTCCCCCCAAGGGCTTACCACGTACTACATTTTGTTTTGATGAGGGTGACCCAGACATCTTCTCTTCCCACCTTTGCCAGATGCTCTCCTCCATGGACCAATTCTCACTATTTGACTACGCATCGACCAAGAACACCTATCTCTCATCCATCATTTTGGATGCTGCCCTTAAGTCCTACCCCCACTCTCGTCGTCCCACTTCCACCTCTCATAAACCTAAATCTTTCCCTATGAATCGATGGTATGATGAGGAATGCAAAGCTCTCCACCTCCAACTTCGACATGCATTCATCCATACTCACCCCTCCTACCCCAATATCAAAGCCTCATATCGTCGCCTTCTCCGTCGCAAGAAACGTCTCTGTCTCCCAGAGAAGACGTGACTTGTGTACCTCTCTCGCTCACTCCCCTAGACACTTCTGGCGTACTGTCCTCCCTTGCCACTCTCCCCTCCCCTCCAACCTTAACCCCAGTCCATGTTCTCCCATGTGTCCACCCTCTTTGACATCCCATGGCAATCCTAGATTTAGGTGACCTCTCCGCCTTCTTCAGGTTTTGTATTCTATGATAGTGACATAAGAGAGGCCATTTGGGTGATGAACAGCAGCAAAGTAGCAGACGAGGACAGTTTCGAGGCAGAGTTCTTTAAATACAGTCTTTGTGCTCTGGTTCCCTACTTGGTTGATCTCTTCAACCATGTGGTATGTACAGGTTTCCCATCGACATGGTCTCAGCACATCATTCACTCGATACACAAATCGGGGCCCAACTCAGATCCCAACAATTATAGGACTATCATGGTGGGCCACACATTCTCCAAACTATATGCTACATCCCTCCACCTCCTAATCTCCAAGGAGCTTGAGCGGAAACAACTTAGAGCTAGAGGACAGGCTAGATTTCGACCTGAGCACCAAACTATTGACCACATCCTTACACTTAGGGCCATCATTGAGGAGGCTCGACATCGCTCTTCGAAAGTCTATTGTTGTTTTGTAGACTTTCGAAAAACTTTTGACTCGGTCCCTAGAGAATCATTATTCCAAAGACTCAAAGATATTGGCATCTCAGAGACCCTCTTGTCAGCCATCATGTGCTTATATGAGTCGGTCCTTGGTCGTTTGTCCACAGTACATGAGCTAGCAGATTTTATCCGGAGCACTATTGGGGTAAAACAAGGTTGTCCCTTGTCCCCCACACTATTTGGGATCTATATTGATGAGCTGGAGTCCTCCTTGCGTGAACACATCTAGGACGGTGATGGTTGCCTTCTACATCATGTCTTGATTTCTATCTTGTTGTTTGCAGATGACGTGGTCCTTCTAGCCCCATCCCCTGACGGATTGCAGAGGTAGCTGGATGCCCTGGCCCTTTTCAGTGATCTTCAATAGTTGACGGTTAACCTAGGTAAAACTAAGGTTATGTTCTTCAACACGTCGAAGAAGTTCCTCTGTGACCTCAATTTCTTTTTTAGAGGAGAGGAGATTGAGATCACCAACTCATACACCTATCTGGGGGTACTATTCATAGGACCTCGCTTTAGCTTGCAGCCTGCACTCCAGCCTCGAATCAACAAGGGCTATGGATCCTTGGCCCTTCTCGAGAGACAATGTTTTCAGAATCATTTTCAGCACATATCAGCCAAGATGTCACTGATGGACAGTTTTGTTCGACCCACAGTTCTATATGGTTCGGAGGTTTGGGGTCTTAGCTTACTAGTGTCCGATTGGTCTTTTGCAAAGAGAGTGCAGATCACCCTTCTTCGTCGCATCATATGGTGCAAGCAGACAGTTCCTCAACCTATCATTCTTGCAGAGTTTGGAGCTCGCCCCTTTCGCCTTGAGACAATGTTTGGTATCATCTCTTTCTTCACAGTGTTCGGGGTTTTGCAGATACAGTGAAGGGGCGGGATTGATATCCATACTTGGCCTACCTTTCATTAGAGTCCATTGCAGTAGCGAGTCCTTTGGCTCGATCCCGATGTTGGTATGCTGGAGTCTCAGATCTCCTTGCTTCAGTTGGTATCAAGATAGACCAACTCTCTCCATTCAAGTATTCTTTGTGTGCACCGGGCCACCTCTTACCAACCAAACAAGAGATGAATAAAATCATCCGAGAGGATATTTACAAGAAATATGTACAGGTTACTTGGATAAACCCTCAGGATGGGTTACGTCCGAAGATGGCTTTCTATGCTGAGCACTTCATGTTGTTGAGAGATGGACTCATTGTTCGGGCCCATTACACGCTTCGCCATTAGATGCACACACTTCGGATTCCCTTGGGTTAGATCAGAGCAGGTTCTCATAAACTGCGGATTGAGACTGACCATCAGATTGCACGGTTAGACAGGATTTGCTAGTTTTGCCACCTTCGAGAGAATGAGTCGGAGGAGCACTTCATCTTCCGCTGCCCCATTTACTATGAGATTTGTGGGAGATTCCAGTGCTTGTTCAGAGGGATCCAGACCTTATCTAGCTTCTTTCGATACCCAGACCAGAGATCTCTAGACCAGAGATGTCTAGCCTTGTACATACAGGAGGCCACGAGACTTCGCACACAGATTCTCCAGCCTCCTCCTAGAGCAGATCTTGTGCAGCCGATTACGTCATTTTTTACAGTGCTCCCCCGTTGGCAAGAGGCACGAAGCGACAAGTTAATAACATTGTTGCCTTAGACTCTAGATCAGTGCGGGCTAGAGGGGCCATCCCCCTAGCACATGTACCCCTGAGTCATTACCGGGCCAGATCTCTTACTAGCAGGTAGTTGAGATCACCCAATCATCAACAACATATTACTTCTTCTCGGCAGCGGCATAACAAAGGCTCCAGATCCTCTCCTAGCCCTGCCTTGAGACAACACTCCATCTTGAGTTTTTAGCATTCGACCTTGAGTGTTAGGAGAGAGATTTAGTGGACCATTATCATGTGCCCTCTGCACTTGGAGTCCAGGACTTTCGTCATTTTGGTTTTCAGGCATAATGTTTTTCTTGCTGTATTTCTTATTTCTTGCTCTTTATATAGGAGACCTTTTGGTACTCCTTGTATCGACATCATTGTACTCTGCAGTCACATTGACCTACTTTTGTGGTCATTCGCTGGACATTAATATAATTATCTTATCTTATCTTATCTGTGAAAGGTTTTGACTTTGCAGGTATAAAAGGTTATTAGAAACATTTCCAAGGTAAACCTGAGGGTGTTGGTAATCATTCTCATCCTCCTAAATTTTGAATGAAAAGTCACGGATTTTGTCTTAGAAATCTGGACAATAGAAGCAGCTATTGGCTAAACTTGAGATTCTGGCCTGACCAAATAAGACCTTAAGTTAGTTTTTGATGGTGTGCTTTTGGCAATTAATTTCCAGGGCATGATTGTGACCAAAAGAACCTTGCACTGGTGGAAAGACCCTGACCTGACACGACACTTGGCAATCTTTTTAATTTGTGTTGCAACAGACTAGAAGAAATAAAAACTTAGGATTGAAAAATGGAAAGACATGTGTTGGGGCAGATACAGCTAATTTCTACCTTGGCATTAAAATATGGTCTCTGCCATTTAAATTCTCAGGTGGCCACCTTGTCAAGAATCAGATTTGAGTTTTGAAGTTCTCTGAAAAAAATTACAACCATTTTTTAAATATTTCTATCTCATAAAAGGATTTTATAAAGATGTCGATCGTGGAATGACAAGATTTCAAAAGCTCAATCAATCCCTGGTGACTTAAAGCTACAACAGCCACCAAAAGAATGTCATTTGACCTTTGATAGTGTACATGTGGAATGGTAACAGGGACTAGTAGAAATAAGGATATGAGAACATCTTACAAAGGGTAATGTTAAGGTGTTGCAAGTAGAGAAAATAGAACCATCGAATTGAAGTTTGTCCACAGCCAAACCATGATTAATAGTCGCCAAATGAGTCATTTCCCAAGCAAGCCCTAATAAGAGATGGCAAAACTGAGAGTCTGGTGTTAGATTAGGATGGAGGTGGAAATGTTTGCAAAAATACCAATGGTCAGAGATGGAAAAACTGAGAGTTTGGTCTTAGGTCAGGATGGAGGTGGAATTGTGTGCAAAAATAACAATGGTGATGGTGGCAGTAGCAATAAGATGTGATATTAAGCTGAGTAGAATGATTACGAGATGCCAGAAATGTAAAGAATGGCACTTTATGTTTTGCTCCTAAGTGGGTAAAACTTAAATGTTGAATATGCCCTTTTTCTCTTGATGAATAGATCTGTTTTTTCTTTATATTCTTGTAAGATGGTTCAATTGTTACATTTTAATTGATATATGACAGTGTACAAAAATCTGTCTCGAACATTGACATAACCCAACTTGTAATAACATGTATTCTTACTATGTAGACAAAAATTGAATAAATATTTTTTTTTTCTTGATTCCTCTCGACAAGTAGCCCACTTTTAAGGCCGTGTACCAGGTGTAGGTGACTAGAAACTTGTTCATCTTTGATAATTTAACTTATTGTGTTTCTATCTTAATTAAGTACTCCTTGTCTGGATTTAGTGGTATACCAGATAAAATCTTTTATGTTGAGCACGGGAACATACCGTCTATTACTGTTACTATGTTTTTGGCCCTTTGTAGGGTTTCTTTGTAATTGATCTTCAACAGAGTAATATTTGTCTTTAGGCCTTTGATCTGTAAGTTCTGTAGTTCTGGTCTATCAAATTATTCAAACCGGGAGGTCCCTCCATATTTAATTGTGTTGCCTGCTTAATGAGTTAGGGAAATATGTGATGAGGTATTGTTATATGGTTGCGGAGGAGGCCCCGCCAATAGTTGTTACCTTGCAATTGCTCTTTAATTATATATATTAGAATGAATTAAGGATAACTTTGGTGAAAGTAGAGTGGGAGAACACACAATTTCAATGAAGTGGTTGTAGATGGAGATGGAAGTTATCCTGGACAATTGGATTGGGATGTTGGGCAATTGATTGGGCAACGATGGTCTGTCTTATTTATAGTCCTACCAACCATAGAAATCTACCTTTTGTTCAACTATTGACTGTTGATGAGGAGGGCGATTGATTGGGCAACGATGGTCTGTCTTAGTTATAGTCCTACCAACCATAGAAAGCTACCTTTTGTTCAACTATTGACTGTTGATGAGCAAAAGATGATTATTGCTTAGTCATATTGGCACTAAAATGTTTACTCGTTTAACTGTTTCATCCAGTTGGTTTTGATCTAACCAGATTAGTCAACATAACAATGGCACAGCCCATAACCAGATTAGTCAACATAACAGTGGCACAGGCCGACATTTGGAGGATCATTTTTGATGGCCTGTGGATACAACACCGGAATTTCATCTCTGTGGAGGATTGTGTAAACTGGTGGACGGAGTGGGGGACACATTTCCGAGCTATTCCATTATTCTTTCACTGGGCGGTGTGGACAACATCTGCCCAGAATATGTGGCAACTCAGAGCTCTGCCCTCCTCCCCGGGATTTATCACACTGTATGAGACCACATCCAATTACATATCCTGCTGGGTTCTTTGATGGTGCAGCGCAAAAGAATTGTTGTGGGTGTGGTGTTTGGCTGATGATGGATCCAAAATGTCATTATAAGATTTTCTGGAATGGGGGACAGGGCACAAACACCCGGGTGGAGCTATTTGCATTGTGGGGGCTGTTGTGGTTTGCAAAACAACTATATATTGAAACTTTGTCACTATATGGAGACTCGAAGGTTATTATTGAGCACATGAAGCACAACAGTGCACAACTTCTGCCACAACTTACACATTGGATGGACAGAATTTATGAGCTCCCGGATACTTTCAACCATCACTTTCAAAAAGGGGCTGAATGGTATCTACGGACAAATGCACTATGTGTTATATGTGTTATAAACAACCATGGCTAGTGGCACGACACAATTCGTTGGGAAAATTGGAGATGATGATAATGTTGAAAAGTCCCATTACATTGCTGAAGTGGATTTGATGGTACGACCCTCCCTTTTGATGCCATGACCCAACAAATGATGGCTCAAACTAATGAGAAAAACAACGCTAGATTATAGTTTATATTTTGATGGTATTGGGTAATTCATGGTATTTATCCATGATATTACACATATTTAAGTCTATTTAATGATTTGGAATACTTCGATGTAAGATGCCTTATAATATAGGCCTTACGAATTGGCCTTTTGGTTCATAGAGGCCTAGGTGGTTGGTATAGTCTTAGAGTGCAGAGTGTAGGTCAAAAGCAGGTCAAAAGCAGGTCAAAAGCTCACTGTTGAAACCATTTAGTTACTAAATAGTACATTGAGTGTGGGATTTTTCTCTCGAAATGGTTTTCCCATGAAATCATTGTCTAATGGTTATATATTTTAGTATCGTTTATATTGCAACTATCTTTATACAAAATTTTGAACATTTATTCTCTCACGAATAAGTATAGAAACATATTCTACACCTCTACTTTCATTTTTCAATATTGGGTCTTTAGTGAAGTATGTAAGTTTAAATGTATGAGGGCTCACTACTTCACAAAAAATCCATGATGGTGTACGCATAGAAAGGGAATCTTTCAAACTTGAGCACTTGATGGGAGTGACAAAGGCAATGGAAGTACATGTTTTGTTATGATTCATTGGTACTATCTTTATACAAAATTTTGAACATTTATTCTCTCACGAATAAGTATAGAAACATATTCTACACCTCTACTTTCATTTTTCAATATTGGGTCTTTAGTGAAGTATGTAAGTTTAAATGTATGAGGGCTCACTACTTCACAAAAAATCCATGATGGTGTACGCATAGAAAGGGAATCTTTCAAACTTGAGCACTTGATGGGAGTGACAAAGGCAATGGAAGTACATGTTTTGTTATGATTCATTGGTTCGAGCCCACATCTAACTCACTTTTGCCTTTCTCTACAAATTTGGTTAGAGAAGAAGACTATGAATTTTACAAGAATGGTGCCTTGAGAGGGATCGTGGTCTTGGTATTCAAGCATTCATCAACATCAACTCATAATATAATACTATGATGAATTGAGGTTTGGGGGTACTTAGGAGGGTAATAGCTATACAATATGATAGTGTTGGTTGTAACAATTGATGTACATTGGTGATGTTGTGACATCATGTTTCATCTTGTAGATAAGGATTCAATCAGTGAAAGACAATTTCTGAATTGTTTGCTTTCTGACTTTATGACAATATTTATTTTTATGGTTCATTTTCATGTTTCACTTTTTAAACTTCCCTGCTTTTCATGCGATCTGTCTAATTGCTTCATGAAGGAAGCTTTCCTTGTGTGCTTCATGGAGATCAATTTAGTGGAACTCACAATCAGAAAATGGTGATGTAGAATGGATATGTTCACCACATCCACATTAACAGATTAAGTCTTCTTGGAATTAATTACACTATGATTCTCATCTTATTTGTTGTTGTAATTCATACATCACAATTCTGATTTGCTCCAGTTCCAGTGTACCATCAACATTGTCACCATGACCTACATTTTTAGTTTATTTGCTCAAATATCAATGTAACAACAATAATTTCATTGTGATCAACATTCTTGACTATAGAATGCGTATTTTCCGTTGTTGCATCCAACATTTGATGCTTGTTCATAACTCGAATATTGTCATTTGAAAAACTTTGTTGATTTCCGAATTTTTAATTCTCGTTATGAAAAATTGTGGAATATTGTAGATCACAATCTCTAATCAGGGACACAATTTAATCAAATCAAGGAGCTAGGGTGACTAACAAGAGAAGACACCACTACACTACACAAAAATATAGGTGTTACTTTGACCCTATACATCTCTCTTAAGAAACCCCTACACAAATCAATGAGCTAGGGTGACTAACAAGAGAAGACACCACTACACTACACAAAAATATAGGTGTTACTTTGACCCTATACATCTCTCTTAAGAAACCCCTACACTTTGTTGTTGTTTCTTCTTGGTAAACCAAGGATTTTGTTACCATGTAATATATAGAATGTAGTCTTCAATTTTACTAATTTTTTTGGGAGCTTACACCATTTTTTGCTCTTTAGAATAATTGTTCTCATTAATTTTTCTAGAGAACACTATTAGAATATGAAGTTTAATAGGTCATAAAGTCATTTTATGACTTTAGGATTTGTTAATGCTCACTTTTTGTGTAAAGTAATCTATTCTACATTTATAAGTGGAAGTGATTTGCTTAGTGAACATTGATATATAAGGAGGTAAATTCCATTTATTCATTGATAATAGCATTTTGTGTTATTGTGAGCATCTTTATTTGAGCTCAGTTATGTGATTCAACCATATCTAGGCCTTCATCATTTAGTGATTTAACTCATTCTGTAATATGGTATTGGAGTTGGAAGTGTATCAAGAATTTCATGCCTTTGGAAGACAAGGCTTCCATTCATGAAGTCAATACTTTGGAAACTAGGGAGTATGTGCGACTTTGAATACATGTGGAATTTTGCTGATAAAGATGGATTAAAGGATCACCAATGTGTCTTCTCAAATTCTAGAAGACATGATTTCAACTCTTAGTCGAAGAAAAAGGACTACAGTATATTCAAGACATGATTTCAACTCTTAGTCGAAGAAAAAGGACTACATTATATTCATGATACAATTACATTGATCAAATAAAGACAAAAGGAAAATGGGTTGTCATTGTGGATAGAAAATGGCTCACACAACTTAGAATTGTAGATTTCAAGGTAATGATGTTCTTAGGATAAAGTTCAAAGAAAAACCACATATACTAGATGTGATAATTATTGAAGATCAACAAGATGTTAACAATGGTGATGAATTTACTAAGGAAAGGGCATGCTACACATTTTAAGCTCGCCTTGAAGATGGAAAGGGATATAATATAGATACAACTCAACATAGATGGTTTCTTAGATGGTTTGAGATTTCTTTTTTTCTTTTCTGTTCGTTAATTTATCTAAAAAATTAACCCTCATTGGGGTTCTAAGACATGCACGGGGATTGTTTCCAAATAATGATTTTATGAGACTTGCATGTGGATTGCAATAAGATCATTTAGTTTAGGATATTGATAATTTTCGAGTTTGAAGAGGTAAAATTTGAGAACTAGTGAATTTGTTTTTGGAGCTACACCTTTATGAAGGTTATGATGCGGCTTGATAGGGCTATACCTAGTCTAGGCATTGTTTTCCAAAGAAGCTACTGAAGAATATTTGGTTATGATTGCTTGTGTTGTTTTTTTGTTTAATTAGTATGTGTTTGCCTTTAATGAATATGTTTTCCATTTAGTATTATAACTCTTAAGAGATGGTCTTAAAATGTGAGGCTTACTTCGCAATGAAGTGACATGAATTTAGGATATGTTAATCTTCATGTTTTGTATACAACAATCGATCCCACATTCATAAATGGAAATAATTTGCTCAGTGCACAATGATATATCAAGAGAACATTGCAATAAATGCACCAATTATTGATTGATAATATCATTTGGTGTTATTGTGAGTATATTCCTTTGAGATCACTTATGTGACTCAACCTTACCTAAGCCTTCATCATTTAGTGATATAACTCATTTTTAATACACTTTTGTCATTTAGTAATCTTGTGCCTCAACATCATTTAGCGATCCAACTCATTTTATAATAAATATTTAGAATATAGTAACTTGTCTTTAGACCGATTTCAATCTAAAAAGTCTAATGAATGTGAAACATAACTTTAGATGTTTGAGCTTTAAAACTTAACTGTTTAACATATTACAAATATTAAGAAAAATCAAAATATACTTTAGGTATTCTTTCATCCATTTCTCATCCCATCATGTGACAAGGAATTAGAGAGATATAATAAAGGATGAGGTCCATGTGTAGAGCAAATAATACCTTAATGATTGTTGCATTCATAACAAATTTACCATGTATTTTGAAGTCTTTAGCTTGAATTACTTAAGTTTTCCTATTAAGGAAATCTCAAAGGCATTCCATATATATTTAAGATTTTCCTCGTAATACAATGTCTTTAGTTGCATATTATGTTTTGCATATATGTAGTGGCAATGCAAAATTTGAATTTTTAAACCCCATATTATAAGGAAGCTTGATTTGAGTTGCATCTACATACTGAGGTGTACATGTGCATTTATGAGAGTTAAACTTATAACATCCACTAATACCAAATATCTTAGTTTTATCAAATATAGATGTACATCAAACAAATTAGGGCAAAATGGATACCAAATAAATATTATATTTTAGTTTTATCAAATAAAGATGTAAATCAAACCAATTGGAGCAAAATTGATCTCTAAACACATAGCTCAAGAATAAAAATTTTAGAGGCTCTATAGAAATTGTAAATGCTTTCTTCATAAAAAGGGAAAAAAACATATAAAATTGTCCTAAAATTGAATATTTGAAAGGTGCTGGTTTTCAATCCCAAAGAATTGTGAATAAAAACAAACATCCAATGCATAAGAGCACCCTTTGAGGAAAGAAACAATGTAATAAAATTAATTCACTAGTTTGTTTTCATGTGTGATAATTGTTAGTTGATACCCCTTGGAGATAGCAAGAAATTACTAAGCCATTTCAAAAGAAAAAAATTATACTCTAAACAAGAACAAATTGGAAAGGAATGGTGAATAATACACAAGATTGACACATGAACTAAAGCCAAGAAAAGTGGTTCATGGATATATCTACAATTTTTTCAATAAAGGTTTAACTAAATTTTGAAGATATCAACAAAATTTGTGTGAGATTTTCTTAAAAAGTCCACATGACTATGATGGTAGCTTAACCTCCTAAATCAAACAAACGTGAAGATTTATTTCATAAATATGATTGGAATCAACAATATTTGAACAAAAAAAAAATAGAACAATAATACTTGTTCACATGTATATGCTATCACAGACACTCTCAACTACGATTTTCCACCTTTGTGGTAAGTCATCTAAATGAAAAAAATGAGGTTGTTAACAAGAGTTTTTCCACACATTAAACACGAGAACAATAAAATCGTTAAACGTGATTTCCTATTATCTTGCTCTTAACTTATATTTTCATAGTTTTGTATCAACCAAGTGAGAAACGTAAATCCCTTTTCAATCTACAAGCTCATTATATAACATTATTTGCCTTATCTTCAAAAGATATTTCTTAAATCATTAAGATAATCTCAAAACTATTCTAAGAATGCGACATACACTATTCCAATTTGAAATGGTTCATACACTCACCATTCTTACCATCATTCTCACAAGAAACACCACTAAAGTTTTGATGTTTTTTTTTCATGCCATAATAAGATCCAAACTTGTATATAGCAAAAAAATCTAGCTGTTGAAGGGAAATCATGGACCTAGCAAGAGAGAGACAAATGGATTCAAAGGATAACAAATGCTAGGTTGTTTAGAAAATCACCCTCTTCCCCATAAATTGTTTCTTATTGGTATCTTCCCCAATTTTCCCCATAAATTATTTCTTATTGGGTTCTTTTTATCCCAAATTGAAGAAAAATAAAGGGAATAAGGTTCCTAAAGAGAAGATATTCCTTGTGTTGCGTGGGTTAGTGGAAGATATTATCAAGGTTGTGCTAGTAGATGGAGCCTGGAGTATTATGTGATGAACAATTTGGTTAAGCCTTGGATAAATTGGGTTGGGTGAGTGATTTAAGAGTCCTTAGTAAATTTCCTTCACACTAGTGGGCTCATAGCCATCTTTGGGGTGGCATTTCTAGTGAATGCCCATAACTGGGTAGAAAATGACCGACATGCATCTATTTCTTGGACTATCTTGGTGATAATATGCGTGTTTCATCTCTACTTTTGAATTTATGTTATAATTCTAAGATTAATATTTGTAATTTTATTATGAATGGATTTTCAAATGGAATCCATGGTTTGAATGAACTTATGCATTTTCAACGTTGTATTAACTAATTTAATCTTGAATGCATATACAATATGATTGGATTTAAATTCTAACAAGTTCAAGAATTATATTGAATATTTCAAAATGGGGTTTTCTTTGGCATGAATAGTTCAAAATATTCATGGATTCGGTGTGGCCAGAGGCCAAATGTCAACATGGTTCAAAGAAAGGATTTAAAATAAGGCCAATGATTAGGAATCATGGAGTCGAAATCAATTGTATTTTAAAGGAGGCCCGATGGCCATTTTCTTAAAAGTTTGAAGTAATAGACCAAAGAGGCTTGATGGATTTTTCCCTTCTAAGTTTGAGGATTTTTCATACAAATGGCCCAATGATCGAGTATTAAACCCTTTAATTTTAACCTCATTGTGTTATATTCAAAATTAACCCAATAAGATTGTACTCTTGAAGTAAGGTTTTTCTTTTGAATGGGCCCAATGACCTCTCCTTTATCATTGAGGTGTTTCTTTGAAGAAGGCCCAACGACCTCTCCTTTATCATTGAGGCATTTCTTCGAAGAAGGCCCAATGGCCTCTCCTTTATCGTTGAGGAATTTCTCCGAAGAAGGCCCAATGGCCTCTCCTTTATCATTGGGGCGTTTCTTCGAAGAAGGCCCAATGGTCTCTCCTTTATCATCGAGGCGTTCCTTCGAAGAAGGCCCAATGGCCTCTCCTTTATTATTGAGGAATTTCTTCGAAGAAGGCCCAATGGCCTCTCCTTTATCATCGAGGCGTTCCTTCGAAGAAGGCCCAATGGCCTCTCCTTTATCATTGAGGTGTTTCTTCGAAGGACCAATGGTATTCACTTTCAAAGTTTCATTATTCTTTCAAATGGGATCGATGAGATTTTCTTTATAATCAAGGTATTTCTTCAAAGAAGGATCATTGGCCCTTTTCTTTCACATTGAAGTGTTAATTTGAAAATCATCCTAATTCCCTTTTCTTTTGAAGTCTTACTCATCTTCAAAATAGGCCCAAGGAGGCCTCTTTGAATGACCAAGATCACTAGAGGTGATTAGTTTGGGAATTAGACAGAACATGAACACTAACAATTGTGCAGTCAATATAAGCCTAATGAGCCTTTTTTCAAAAAAACCCAATAGAGAATCTTTGAGAATCACCCAATGTGGATTCTTTCAAATTTTTTATTGACGATTTTTTGGGATCAACCCAATGGGACATGCTTCAAATTATCCCATTGGGGATTTCTTTCGAAGTAGCTTGACGATTATTTTATTTTGAAGTGACCTGATACACGAGGTTTCAAATAAGAGAACAAGAGGACATTTCAAAGAGGATCACAAGGAGCTGTTCTAAAGTATCCCAATGGTATTATTTCAAAATTATGTCATGGCCTTGCCTCAAAGTGGCATGAATCATAGCTTTATGAACTTGGCTTGAAGTAGCGTGACACATATTATTTTGAATCTACCCAATGGTAGCTATTTAAAAGAAGGGTTAGTAGGAGTTGCTTCAGCGTGACTTGATGTTAGCCTAAGGGGGAGTTACGTATGGTCTTAAACCCACATAATAGAGTTATATGTTAAAAGAGAAATGAAGTGATAAATCCAAAGATATCAATATCAATAAAGATGGAAAAAAATATAGACCCCTATCCTCAATATGATTATGGAGGGATTGAGAACATGAGGCTATAGAAAATTCTCATGCCACAAATCCATTACACAATCTCTCATAGATCTTTGATCCCACTCAATGCATACATCACTCATTATATTTAGAGTGCAATGCTTCAACATATAAAAATAATATCGTGTCATAGAAATTACTCATCCAATATAAGATCATCACCCATAAATAAAAACCACAACTTGTCACTCAATCCAAATGCATATAACTTAAGTCACCTTAGAAAAGGGACATGGGATCACATGGACACAAGATTTGAGTGTCTAACGTAAGACCCATAAACCTTTAGAAATGGGACACAAGGGACACAATGTGTTTTTGTGTTAGTTTTTGTAGCATCAGATGATGTTCTAATCTCAAACTTTGTGGACAGGCTAAGATACTTGAGATCTCAAAAACCATAGAAATCATTTCTGGAAATTTCACCTACAGATAACTCAATTAAATTAATTAATAAGAATTAATTTAGAAATGTGAGAATTCTCTAGAAACTCATACAGATCAACTCAAAAATTATCTCATCCATTGATAATGATTTAATCGTGGTCGTTGAAGACTCAGCTGAATATTATAAGAGGAGGTCGATGGGGTTGAGGAGAAACACACTAGGAGAGCAAGTTTTCCTTGACAATGCAATTTTCCAGAGAGCAACATTCAGCCAAAAGAGTTCGAGCCAGAGTGGGGATACAAATATAGAGAGGGGAAGAGATGGTGAGTATGGAGGAAGTTTTCTAGTTCCAGAGAGTCAACTACAAGAGGGCTGAGTTTCCTCACTGAGATTGTGCAGGGCCTGCAAAAAAGCTTTAGAGGCAAAGTTCGATTTCGTTGGAGTGAGGGTCGATTCAGTTGTTGGAGGCCTAGAGAATTTCAGAAGGGGCTAGCGAGTCATTCTCAGGGGCTGAGTTGGGCTAGATGTCTTGATCAAAGCAACTTCCAAGCAGAGTGTGTGAGGGCTTACACGACATCTATGCAGAAGGATGATGGAGGGGTTCGAGCAACCCAATTTGTGCCAGATTTTGGAGGTGGATTAGTGTCGTGTGAGGCAAGAATTGTCTCAATAATTTTTATGGCCATTTTATCTTGTAGAGGATTGCCAATTTTGGGCATCCATTAGTACTCATAATTTCTCACTGCTGCATAATAATAAAAATCCTCAGCTGCTGCACCGATTTTCTCGCATTTGGTTTTTCCGAGGACAATTGCCCAAAAAAAACCGTGTCAATATATATATATATATATATATATATTTTTTTTTTCCTGCTAGCATTTCATAGTTTCCATTATTTTTTTTCCACATCTTTTTTATGGTGAATATTGCAGTTGTGATTTTATTCATTGTTTGTTGTAGCAAATAAACTGCTTAATTCTCAATCAGTTAGAAGAACAATTTCCAGTTGATGTAATAGTTGAAATTTTCATATGGTATTAAAGCGTATTTGAAGGATCAAAGGCTTATAGACAAAGGGACAAATTAAATGTTCAAAGGGAGAAGTAGGACGATTTTTCCAGGGGTTGCGCAGTGCCTAGCCAGACAATGCGAATTGTTGGACAGGGGGTCGAATTTTTAGTTGCAGGGTGCAGGAAGGGTCGATTTGTCTGGAAAGTTATTTCGACAGGTAGAGGTGAGAAACTCGGTATTTTTCAAAGTATACTCTTGTTCTAGGAAAAAAGGGTTTGCAACATTTTTTAGTAGCAGATTCAGTGCCAGGTGGAAGAGAAATTGCACACACAAAGAGAATTTTTTTAGAGGATTTCGTTTCTAGGAAATTTGTAATTCCTAGTTGTATAGGAAGAAATAACTAGCAATACTGCACATTCGAGTAGGGAGTGGGAACTGTAGAATCAGGTAGTCAAGCAGAAGAGGAGGAGATTCATGTTACTTTCCTAGTTGTGAGTTTTATTGAAGATGGCCTCATCAGGGCTTAGAGATGAAGACATATTGGATGGTGCGTTCAACTATATCCTTTGGAAGGCCAGGGTTTACTTTATGTTAGATGAGCATGGTCTTAAGACGTACGCAGAATGAGGTGTAGCAGAACCTACATACCAACAATAACTAGAGAATTTAGGGAAGGAAATTTCCAAGGCAAAGCGGTTGATCCTAGATGGAGTTCATGATCATATAGTCTCACACTTAACAACCAATAATATGACCAAAGAGATGTGGGATGCTCTTTCATCACTATACCAAAATCCTTCCAAGAATCAGAAGATGAAGTTGAGAACCACTAAGATGCGGAAGGGAGAAAGAGTTACCCCCTACCTCACTAGAATTAAGGATATTTGAGATGAGCTTGCAGTCATATGTGGGAAACCATAAGACAATGAGCATGTGCATGTTTCTCTCAACGGTTTCACTGAGGAATGGGATACTTTCGTCCAAGGCATTATTGGATGAGATACACTACCTAAATGGGATTAGTTGTGGGCAGACTTCACACAGGAGGAAATGTATCGTTCTTTAGTCAAGAGTAATCTCGGTGGCAACAACAAGAAGGGATCGAAGAGTGTGAAGGAGGAAAACATAACCCTTTTATCAAAGGGAAAGGGAAAGAAGGGTCCCAGTCAGGGACAAGGCTCACAGGGAGGAGGAGAGAAGAAGAAAAGGAAATTTTCGAATATTAAGTGCTTCAGGTTTGGTGAGTTTGGTAACTACAACACTCAGTGTCCTCATAGGAAGGAGGACAAGAAGGAGAAGCAGGAGCAGGCAACAACTTCGGTAGAGATTGATCAAATATCCTCTAGGTCGGAGCATCAATTCGCTTTGTATGCAACTCTAGTCTACTAGTTAGATTTCAACTATGAGACCGTGTGAGAAAATGGATGAAGTTTTGATTGGAGATCAACTTCAGGACTTAAAATCAGATCACAAGCCAATTTATTTAAGTTTCTCTTGCACTGGAAAGAAGCAGTTAGGGTCAAAAACTCAGTGTGTTCAACAAAATATTCCAAAGAGCATAATTCTTTTGACTTCGGAAAATTTTAATACATTCAAAATAGCTCTAGAGAGGCTCTTTGAGAAGGAGAAAATCACATTTCATGGCCTGCATAGTCACGAATTAACACATTTAATTCAAAGCGCACTTTCAAAGTGAAAAAGAGAAAAAATTAAGAAGTCTAAAACACATTGCTTTTCGGTTAATGCTTGGTTTGACAAGGAATGCTAAAAGTCAAGGAGAATTTGGAAAGAGTCAAACAAGGATAACATAAAGCTCAAAGCTTACAAGCAGATATCGAGAAGGAAAAAGGTTGATTTCATGGTGTCGAGGAGAGAAGAGCTAATCCTCCTGGGGAAAAATAACCCCAAATTATTTTGGAAGGAGCTCCAACAGAGAAAGATGCAAACTGAAAAACAATATTACATCTTCTAAATGGTTTGACTATGCAAGACAACTTTATGAGCAATATCCCAAGGTTGAACCTCCTCCCTTGGTCAACACTGATACAAAACTCTTCACGGTGCAAGAGGTAGCGATGGGTATCAAGAAGTTGGGTGTTGGAAAAACAAAAGACCTAGATGAACTCCAAGCAGAGTATCTAAAGTGGGGCTTAAAAATGTTTTCACCTCACATTACAAAAAATTTCAACAACATCATACAACAGGGGTTCCCCACAGATTGAACAACTAGTCTAGAAATACCTCTTTTCAAGAGTGGTGACGTCAATAATCCCTCCAATTATAGGACCATAGTGATAAACCCATTGTTTGCAAAGTTATTTGGAAGAATGTCAGAAAATAAAATCAGCAAGTGGGCAGAAGAAAGAGATAAATGTGTTAAAGGACAATCTGGTTTTAGACCTAAACATTCCATAGTTGATCATGGTAGAACTTTAAGGCACGTCATTGAAAAAGTTTGGGAGAAAAAGGAAGAAGTATTTTGTTGCTTTCTTTATTTCAGAAAATCCTTTGACACGATTCATAGGGATAAGCTTTGGCACATAATGGAGGAACTTGGGGTTCCCAGGCATTTGAGAGCAGTTGTGCATAGGCTGTATGAAGAGGTGAAAGTTAAAATTAGAACTTCAGTAGGCATTTTTGAAAGTTTTAGAAGTTATATTGGGGTCCAACAAGGTTGCCCATTGTCTCCTACCATCTTTGGTTTATATATCGACAAGCTTGAAGAGTGGCTAAATTTGCAAGGGGTGACAGTGTCCATTTAGGAAAGTTTGTTATAAGGCTTATTTTGTACACAGATGACCTTTTTCTGATTGCTAAATCCGCTCTTGATTTGCAAGAGAACTTAATTTCCCTTGAGAATTTTTGTAAAAGTGCGGGGATGCAAGTCAATATCAATAAAACGAAAGAAGTGGTTTTCTCTAACAAAAGAAAAGATAACCAACATAAGTTATACTTTGAAGGCAACATTATAGAAGAAGTTGAAGATTACAAATACCTCAGAATTGACTTCAACATAAATCTAAGTTGGGATAGTTGTAGAAAGAAAAGAACTTTGGGGGGTTGGAAAGCATTTTATGCTTTTCAAAATAGGTGTAGAGAGGCAGGGTTGTAGGACTGGAAAACCACTATAACTCTTTTTGGTCTTTTAGTGATTTCGGTGATCCTCCACGGTTTCCAACTGTGGGCCAGCAATACATCCAACATTCAGTGGAAAAAAATTGAGAAAATTTAGAAGCGTTTGATTACAAGCGAATTCAAAATTAAAAGTGTAGTTCCTTATGCTATATTGTTAAGTGAAATAGGGGTTGCTCCTATTGAAGAAATTGCTATGGTGCGAGTCATAAGGTATTTAAAAATAAATTGAGAAAATGGAAGAGGGCAGATGGCCTAAGGTTGTGTTTAATGACATATTGTGAAAAAGAAAGAAGACTTGGATGCAGAAAAATAACAAATGGTTTAGCAAATGGGGCATTTTCTTGAGCATGTGTCCCACAAACAATAAAGAGATAAAAGCTTTTGTTATGGATAAGTTCCACAAATGTACTTGGAAGAAGGAGCTAGGGAGAAAGAAAAAGTATTATATTGAAGAGTTTAATCTCATTCATAATCATAAAAAAAAAGCATACATAGGGTCCAATCTTTCTTGGAGAGCCAAAATTCTTATTGCTCAATTAAGGACTAATTCTCATCAACTTCGTTTTGAAACAGGGCATTGGAAAAAGCAAAAAGAAGTGTGGGAGGGAAGAGTATGTATTTTTTTCTCTTCTGGAAAAGTGGAAACATAAAAGCATTTCATTTTAGGATGTGAGGCCTTCAAAAACAACAAGGAAAATTATGCAGATATTTTGGCAGCTAGCTCTTGGGATAATCTATTCAGTGAGGGGTTTGTCGAGACGCTGGGAGAGTTTATTGTGAAACTTCATAGGAAAAGGGTCGAATACATGAGCCATATAGAGAAACAATCTATCCCATACGCTATCTTTAGCCTCGTGGACGTTAAAATATCTTCTTCTTCTTCAACACCACATGCTCAAAAAAACATAACTCATTTAATATGACATTTGACTATATACCTTTATTTTAAATTAATGAATTTAATTAAAAGAGCAAAAAAAAGCATAACTACTTTGGAGATACATCTCAACTTTGTTTTGTGTGTACTACTATGAATATTCTATAACATTTTATGGAGGTTAAATACCTACTATCCACCTAATAATTATTAACCAACATAGATCCATCTTAAGTACAAATCTAACATGAGCCAAGACGGATCAAATTTCTTCACGGTCAAACTTCTTTAGAGTGCAAAATACAATGTGTTACTATACATTTGTTTAAATTGTATTTTTGAATGCTAAACAGAATATATATAGGGCCAAATAAACGTTTTAACCATAAAACTTAAAATTTTCATGATATATACATAATATTTTTTTTAAACGATATATAACTATACATAATTGACATTAAAATATTTTATATAACATTTACATGGAGACATTTTATGACACAAATTAAAATGGTTTTTTATAATTAAGATATTTTGAAGTATAAATCAATATTAATTCATATTAAAATATTTTATCAATAACCGAATCATCAGATTTAAATATCTTACTCACACATTTTTTTCTACTTCTAATTACTTTATAATTTATTCGTTTTATTTTTTTATTATAGCTGACATTATTTTTCTATTTAGAACATAATTTTTAACTTTTATTTTTATTTTTATTTTAAAGGGGACAGAAAAACAAACAAACTTACACATCCTTTTCATATTGGGCTATATAATGACCCTCACGGCTCAATAACTAAATTAAGATTGTGGAAGCCCTATTCCAAAATAGACATGTCTATCGACCTAATAATGGTAGAGTTGACCTATAAAACCTTATAAGAGGCTGTCAATATGACTATATTATCTAAACTTATGTCTTTGGAAATCAACTTAAATTATATTATTATTATCATCATCATTTTTAAAGGGTATTTTATTCAAAAATGGTCTAGACTCTATATTGTTAAATGTCTTCCTATAAATTATTCTAATTTTTTATAATAATATATTAAATAATATTTTTTTTTAAATGTAAATAATAATAATAATAATAATGAATTTAAAATTAGATAAAAATTGATTCACAACAATATAGATTTACAAATAAGGTGGCAAGAGTGGGAGGGGTAATTTTTTGCTGAGATGAAAAAATAGAATTAACCTTCTCATGGGGACTAAAGAAGAGATATAATAATTTGGCAAAAGCATGTTCCATTCTTCGGGGTTTGTTGCTAGCTGAATCAACGAATATTCAAAATATCTTTATCTTTGGAAACTCTCATGTAATTATCCAAAGTTTAATCCAAGAAGCTTCTCCTAAAAACCTAAATCTGAAATCCGTTGTCAAAAAATTATGGATCACCTGAAACAATTTGAACAATATGAAATTCATCATATTCCAAGACATCATAATAATTTGGTTGAATCCCTAGCTAATGAAGGCACCACATTAGATGTGGTTGAATTGAAGTTAAGTGGTCACTCCTCATTTTGTATTATTCCGTGAAATTAATTATGAGGTGAAAGAGTAATAACGTTAAATGGTGGAGGTGTTAAATGACACAAGTTGGATTTCAATGGCATGCAAACATTTATGAAACAATGGGAGGAGAGGCTTGGCCTTGACCTCCCATACATTCCAAGCAATACGAAGTTAGGGAAGAAATATTTGGCTTATAGTACCATTGCAAGTCGCATGAGGTAAACCGTGTGCAAAAGGTAATGGATCTTGGGTTTGGTGAGGTGAAAATTGTTAGCTCGATGTCATGAGAGAGGTAGTAGCTTGGGTGAATTATCCCTCACCCTACCTACAAATCAACGATTTGAAGGGTGGTGCCTTATGGATTATATGGGGATGGAAAATTGAAATGAAATTTAAAAATATAGCCTTAGGTAAATTTAGTCAACCACTTCGACGAGGACGCCAAGAACTTGTTCTGCGTAGTCAATGGAGCTCGAGTGGTAAGAATTTCCAAGTTGTTACAATTTGTTTAGAAGCAGCTGGATTTTTTCTTATTCTAAATTTGAAATCACTGATGTAGTGGAATGCATGGTTGGAATCACTGAATATTGTAATCACAACTCCTTGTTACAGGCATCAAAGAGAAATTGTTGGATTTTTTCTTATCCAAAATTTGGAATTATGAAGACAATTGAATGAGTACTTGAAAATTGTAATCACAGTTCCTTATTATAGGCATTAGAGAAGAAATGTGTGTTTCAATTTTAAGAAAATATAGAGGGATAGTGTAAAATGTCCTAGTTTTTGGTATTCTCCTTGGGGTTAAAATTTATGTCCAAGGCAGTGAGGCTAGAAGTGGCCAACCCTATCTATTTTTTCAAAGGTTTATGGTGAATTGGACCTTGTCATTAATATGAGAGAACTTTCCCTGGATCCAACTCTGTTTACCAGGGTGGTTAGTTGGGAGCGAGTGAAGCTCAGTTGGGTGATCATTTGGGATTACCACTGTGGGGGGGTCTCTAATTGTGGGCAATTCTTAATCCTTGTCACAACATAAGGGACTAGGTTCTCTATCTCAACATCTTAGGTATTGAATCTCATCGTTAAGTGTTGGAAGTTGAAATGGAATGCAAGTATTTGTAACAAATCTCAATAGTTTTTCAAATCCACTCCCCTTAAGGTTCTCAACGGTATTTCAATTCTTAAACTTTGTAAAAGCAAGATAATTAAAACCATGCCACATCTTCCAAGTGCGAAGCTCAAAATATTGATGGACATAATTAACCAGTTGCAATAAGAAGTAGTTATCCTTAAACAAAGACATAATCAAAATGTGTTTAGTGTGACTACAATAATGGAGATACTTATGGAGCATATAAATTCAATGCACAAAAATGAGAATGAAATCTGCAACCTTCGACAACAAATCGAGGAGATACAATAAAAAATTACCAAGAGGATTAATGATCCTTCAACTTCCATTAACGAAATGATCATAGTTGAATAAAAGTTACCACACCACAATATAACAGTACCCCCCCATAAAGAGGGATCATGGATGGAAAATATCATGCCTTTGTATGATACTCGATATGCTAGTTTGCAGATGTTGTAAGATTTTGTTGGTATTTTGGTGTATATATGCCTATAGGAATATTAGTTTGAGTACAAGGGTAGTTAATTTTTTTGGAATATTGGGTACACTAATGGTAGATAGAGAAGTTATTTGCAAATGGAATTGGTTAGTCTTGTGATGCAAAGGATGTAATGGTTGTGCCCCCCACACAAATTTTCAAAAATATAAAAACCATGTTCTCATTCTTGTTAATAATAAAAAAATAAAAATAAAAATAAAATATAGAATTACAAAGAGATTGGGATATGCATATTGTTCTGGAAACCCTATCCACTAATTTTTGTCTAATTTTCACATGGTTTCGGGCTTAGGAGGGCATGCCCCTCCCCTTTCCCTTCCTATCCCTGACATCAATGTGTTCAGTGCAATAGTATTTACTTTCTTGAAAATTCAAAAAAAATTCCCCTCCTAATTTGTCAAAAAATGGTTTTCCTAAAGTGTTGATGAATGAAAATAATTCCCTCTCCACGACACTTCATCTTGTTGATAATGGGTTGATTGGAAAATGCATAGGGATTTGAACCTCCCATAAATCTCTAAAATCTTGGACCGATAAGAACCAATGTTATAACACTCCCTCGCTACTCTCATATCTTGGCCCGCATTGCCAATGTACGACCCTCTCTCGGGAGAGAATAGGGATTAGCCCATTATGTAATAGGAAATGCTTCGCTCATCAAGCCTTGTAACATATGATTTTGGGTGTTAAACCCTCTAATGCCTTATATATATGTATATGTATGTATGTATACATATACATATATGTGTGTGTGTGTGTGTGTGGTACTCTCGAAACTTAGCCATATAAGGTTATCCCTCCTCAACTTATCATATATATATATATATATATATATATATATATATTGGAATAACATCCCTCCTAAGTTTTATTGTAATCAACAAAGGACTCGAACCATCTCTCAAGTTTTGATATAACCACTCTTGACACTATATGAACCATAGCCACATCCATGATTTCCATAGTGATATATAGACTTGTGCATACATATAAAAATATAAGGGTATCACTTTCTTTACATCTAGCTCAACAATACAAAGCCATTCATTGCAAAATTGACTGGTGGCAACAGAGAATGAACCTCTATCTCACCATAGCCTCCAACAAGCATCTATTCATTGACACAACAAGGACACACATTCCTCACGAGCTCATGCATTCTATAAACATCATCCATATGGAACCACACACATAATAATATCATTTTCATTAACAACACACCATTTACTCAACAATGTTGATATATCACTCATGACCATTCACACGCCCTGCCATGCCGCCAACCATGCAGCTACTAAGATAATACTAAGCATATAAGGTCATAATGATAGGCTATCAATACCTTCAATATTCAAAACAACAACTACATACGTAAACAAGTCATTATATACTCATATTCATATAAATAAATAATAACCATTGGGCACATGGCCATAAAGTGTATCCTAGTTGTTGTAGGCTACCAAAAAAGCACCCAACAGTTCTACTGTAAGAGCACTCGAGGTTAAATCCATCATTTCAGTGATAATTGTTGCCACAAGAACATTAACAGTTAAGCACCCTTGGTCATGGGATGTTTCAGGAATTCCTCATAAAAATACACAGGAATATGCATTCCTCGTCATTTGCATACACATTTTAACAATGACAATAAGCATTCACATTATATTTATATACAAAGTAGCACAAGTAGACAACTTATCTTACATTTAGATGAGTGGAAACTAAAATTGTGACTTCAACTCTCCTCCAAACCATAGGCTAATCAACAATGCAACCTTTCTTGTAAATAGCCGCCCTCGAGCCATATTCATAGCTTGTGAAGGCAAGTGCTCAATGGATATTAACATGATCCATATGTATGTTCACATGGGAATCCAAAGTGCCTGCTCTACCTGCTACTCTTCCATCGTGACACATTTTCCCTCCTTTTCCCCCTATTTCTTCTTCTTTCACAATTGTTTCTCCTCTTTTTCTCTTCTTTCCTTCTTTAATCCTATTCTTGTACTCCATCCAACTCTCTTCTTTCTCAGGTTTCCCCCTGACACATTGTATGATGCTGTGTTTAACCAGGGCTTGGTATTCCATGGCGGTGGGTGTCAGTTCATCCTTTGTCTCAATGCCCATATGTTGCCTTTAAGTGATTATGCAATCACTCTCTTTTCCCAACGGTGGCCCATACACAGGCTTTAATGTGTAGATGTCCATGCATGGTACCTCCCTTTTCAACAACGTCTCCCATACATAGGATTAAATTCATGAATACAATCATTTAATCACGAAGTAATTTATTTGGGTTTGACTATAGGATCAACCATTCAAGCAATCCTCCCCTTCACCTCCATATATTTTGAATCCATGTCCCTCTCAACCCAATCATCTGATATAATTTAATATAATTTGAGTGGGTTTACAATTCATAACAATGTTTACAATATGGGTTGTCACAAACACCCACTAATTAAGGGGAAGTTTTCTTTGTATTTTCATGGAGAAGGGTATTTTACGTTTTTGTTTGAAGAGAAGTATGAGTGGGATTTGATTTTCAAAAGTGGTCCATACTTCATGAGAGCTCAAGGGTTGTATCTAGTCAAATGGAATCCAAATTTAAACATATAAAATGGCATTCCATTAGTTTTTCCAGTACAATTTACATTGCCTCACCTCGCCTTGCATTGTTAAAATGAGGAAACTCTCGGAAATATTGGAAACACATTGGTAAGGTACATAAATCGAGCTAAGCCATAGGAATGGATTTAAGTATGTCAATGAATTTATGCTTGACATACTTAAATTCATGTAGAGGTAGATTTAAAAAAAGGTCTTCTTGACGCAATGTAACTGAATTTAGACAATTGGACCTTTATTCAACCTATATACTATGATTAAATACATTTCAAATGCAAATTATGTCGTGAGTATGGTCATTTTTCTAGGAACTACCTAGATTATGAAGAGTGGAAAAAACAACCATAAGAAGGAGAACAATGGAAAAAACCCAAGTGTCGTAGAGGCAAAAATTGGGAACTAGTTCCTCTAAAGGCCCTTGGGCAAACTATTGCAAGTCTAAGGGACCCTTCCCCTCTAAAGCACTAGTCCAAGGTGTAGTTTTCCTCAAATATAAAATCCAAGGAGCATGGCCCCCAAGTTAATATATATGAAGCATTGGCACATCTAGAGAACTTTGAGGAGATTTAGAATCTGGAGAAGTTGGAAAACATGTTGTCCTTGCGAAAAAACACCATCTAAAATTTGATCTAAAATTTGATTTTGGAGCCTATTGTGGATCTTGCGATCGTTTGTTCCATAGTCACTTTATGGTTGTTTGATGCTTTGTTAAATATTCAAATATTCTTCTTAGTTTGTAAGTGTCAAAGTAACCTGCTCACACATGCTCAGTCCCTAACAAGTTCATGAGCACACCCTTTTATGCAAGCTTGAATAAGCACGACACAAGTATAGAAAGACAATTATTGTGCAATTTTAAACTTCTGTCAACAGTAAATGCACACTTTCATCAACGATCCGTCACTTTTGGTTACGACTTTTCTTCTATTTCAATGAGTTTTTCCAACTGTCGCTTTTGTGCACCTTCGATTTCGCAAGTATCGCTTTCATGTTTACGAGTGTCACTTTTTCTTGGTTTCACTTTTATATGTGTCCTTTTCATGTCATATTTTCCTTGGGATGTGTCATTTTCAACGTCGTTCGCATTTTGCAAGTGTCGTTTTCACTTCCTCTTACTGTCGCAAGTGTCATATTTTAGCATGACAAGTGTTGCTCATTGAAAAAATGTAGTTTTGGTTTGTTTCAAGGGGTAAACTTGGTTCTAATGAGTCATTATTATCATGTATACATTAATCACACTCATTCCTAAAGTTTCAAGCATGGTCGCACAAGTGTCGTCACCGTCGTCGCATTGAGGGAAGTATGTTGCTGATGTGTTCTAAGTGATCAATGTTGTGTTGTCAACTGTTCTAAGTGATCAATGTTGTATTTTAAATTGTTCTAAGTGTGTTCTCATGTTTAATTTTTACTTTTGTTCGCTTTGGTATCATTTATCCCACACTTAGCCAAATCTAGAAAAGTACCTTCTTGAGCAAATTGGCCTCACTCAACCTTCATGAATTGTGCACTGCGCAGTATCAATCCTTAAGCTTCAAACTTACCTCTTGGCACTACGAAATGTGCAATCTCTTCCTTCCATAACTGTGCACTACACAATCTCAGTGCTCAGTCCCGACCCTTGAGCTCCAAAACTATGCATTCCCTGCCTTTAGTCAGTCTCCTCTACACATTGCACTGTCTCAAGAATCAAGCCTCAATCTTGAGCCCTAAAAATGAACAACTACACAATCCATATGCCTCTGCGCATTTATAACTTCATAGTGGGAAACCTCAAGGCTCAAGCCTCAAGCTTGACCCCTTGAGCCCCTCAACTATGCAGTTATCTTTCCCTGGCTAGCCTGAACTATGCATTGCATAGTCTTGTGGCTTAGTCCTGGCCCTTGAACTCTTGAGTTGCACAACTGCCCAATCCCTTGGCATTTTTCCCTCTTGAATTGTGCAGTGGGAATTTTTAAGCCCTAAGCCCTCAATATGACCCCTTAAGGCCCTCAACTGCGCAAATGAGCAGCCTTGTCTTGTCTGAACACTACGCGGTCTCAAGGCTCAATCTTGGCCCTTGACCTCTTGAGCTACTCAAATGTGCAATTCCTGAACCCGTATCTCAGCTTCGTCATTATTTTTCTTGAAGCATGTTAGACTAGGGGTTTATAAGACTTATGTCGTATTATCATGAGTGGATTTTAGTTGTCGGTGTTCTATCATGTTAAGACAGGATGATGATGAAGGAGATGAAAATGGAGACTTTGCCAGAAGACACCTTTGTAGCTGCAAAGACAAGTGGATCAATCAAGAAATACAAAGGGACACCAGAGTGCGACAACAACTTAAAATCAAGATCACATTGAATACTGCCTACCTTCAAGCCTTATGGATGAGGAAGAATAAGAACATGTTCCATCTTTCAGGAGATACAAAAAAAGCAACAAAAAAGAATGACTTGACACTGCCACATCATCATGAAGTCCATGTCATCAGTGTCATGTCATGTCTTATCAGGAGTCACTATTTTCCACATCAACATGTGAATTATGTAAATTAAATGTTGGAAAAATATAATGTAAAGTTGAAGTCCAAGAGTCATCCATAGAATGTGAAAAGTCATGAAGGAGTCAAAGGGTCATGAATAAATCAAATAGTCATGAGGGTAGTCTAAGAGTCATAAGGGAGGTGAATGATCACCCCATTTGGTATATATACACCCTAATCACTCATGTAAAGGACTTTTCACCTTATCTCCTCCTACCAGGCATTAGAGAGGAAGATAGTTCTTTTAGAGGAGCAAGTGGTTGCTCTAACGCTCCACTTTTGGGGCTAGTGGTGTTCACTGTAATGATATATCTTAGAACTTTTGCTTAATTTCGAAGCTTGTTGAGCCAACGGACTTTCATGTGTATGACGTAAATATTGTAAGCCTATTCTTTGAATGTTTGCGATGTATGTTGTTTTCATATGTAGTAAGGAACTTGAACTATTTCGGTGGCTTTGGTACTTATCTTGTTGAAGGTGTGTTGTATGTGTTTTAATAATCATTGCTTCTATGTGAACTATTTCACTAGTTGTCCAACAATTTATTCATATGTATATGCTCTTGTGTCTTTACTAGATTAGTACTATTACTTGTCTTTTAAAGGCTCAGTTTTCTTTCCCCTTTTGGTGGAAGAGCCTTGATACATTCTGCAGCTAAAAATTCCACAAGACATACTCACTTGTTCATCTAAAAGTACCTGTGCATTACTCCTTTATGTTGAAAATTGTATCCAAGGCATATCTTTAAGAACATATTGTAGCTGGGCCTTATTTCTGGAAGGGCTTCTATACTAAACGATGTGAATTCTAAGTGGGAATTTTCATTGGGGAGACACCCTTGGTTGACGAATTTCTAGCATTGTCAACAAATGGCGTTAGAAGGAGGGTCATATGAAAAGTGGTTCATGTTGAGTCTATTTTGAATATCTTATCTTGAATGGCTCATGCCCAAATCATAATTCTAGAATTTTTCTCTAATCTATCTCCTGGTAAATTTTTCATCTCTGCGGAACAACTTGATGACTTGTCTAAATTTAAGTTTGATAGTGAGGGTGATACGTCCATTACCGAGCATGCATTTATTTTTCTTAAGCTATGTGAATACTATGAAATTGGATGTGAAGATGTGGTTTGTATTATTTTCTTCCTCACACTTGAAGGTCGAGTTAACTGATGGTGTCATACCCTACCAACCGCTTCCATTCCTTCTTTTGAACATCTCATCAAGGAGCTTCATTTAGAATTTGATATGTATGATTACCGGAATTTTTTTGAAATAATTAATCAACTAAGAATGAAGCCTAATGAATTAATTGAGGATTTATTTGATTGATTCCTTAACCTCTATTATCAATTTCCTGAAGAAGATACATATTGGGATTTCTTGAAACAAAATTTTGAGCGTTTGGTTCATATCTCTTTGCACGGTGAATCTGAAAACCTTGATGTTTGTGCTTCCTTATCCTCCTCCTTTTTCAGTTATGATGTGGGTGCCTCCTTGTGATGATGCTGAAGTTGGAAAATCTACAAATAAGCTTACCAACCCATCTCTTCGACCTTTATCCACCTCTAATGATTTAGATCCAATGGAGGAATTTGTGGAGCCTAGGGTGAAGGCTAATACTCCCACTCTTCAAGATAATAATAACATTCTTAACCTCAGTCTTGAATTTGGTTCCACTAAAAGTATTACTTATTCAAGGGAATTCGGTCACCCTCTATCATCTATATCCCTTGACTCTTTATACAATGATCCGCTTGATCAATCTGTTCCACTAACTAGTTTTTCACGCTCTCTTTATTTTGAAGTTGTTGGTCCAAATTGTGATCAAGTACAAGGTGGTCATATTACATAGGTAGAAGAGTAGAAAAGTAAGGATTCTTTCAACCTTTCTTCTCTTTTTCAAAGTCCCCATGTCAAGATGATTTCGTTCCATTCTTGGCTGATTCTGAATCTACTAATCTCAATAGTCAATCGAATGGAGTTGATTTGATTAATCAATCTATGGTCTTGGGAAACCATCGTTCTAATATTCGTGACTTCATTGATGTATGCGATGATGAATGCCCAAGTGTGCCACTTGATATTTTGGTTCCTTGAGAAAATTATGATTTGAAAGAATTAGATCTAGCCAAATTGGATGTTATTATTGAAACTTCCTCTTCATTTCACTATCCCTTGTACTCTATTGTTTGTGATGCATATACTTGTGATGAAGATACTCCACGATCTTCAAGTTCTTAATCTGATGAGTTAACTTCTCAATTGATGCAATGTAGTGAGGTTAGCTACGACGAGAAAGGAAATAATTATATAATTGATTACCCACTCTACTTCTTGTCATTTTTAGTTTTGCACGAGGACAACTCTTCAAATCAACTTTCTTATGAAATTTCTTTGATTCATACATATCTAGATTTGCAACTAGAAGAATCTTTAGACTTGAGTAATTTGGTTGATGAGGTTGTAAAATACAGTCAAATCAGTGATAGATATAGTTTCCATTTGGTTAGTAGTAGTCCTATTGAAATTACTAGTAGCAATTATCTGAACACCATGCATGATCTCATTCAATCTTCAAAATGTGATTTTACAGGCCTTGAAAGTTCCATGACTTTTCAGGTAGTCAAGACACTTCAACTTTCATTTATGGTTATGTTAGGATCTTGCGATCCTGGTAAGATCCCCGAACTAATTCAGATCTAGTTATTCTTGCAAAATTATTTTCTTTGCATGGTTTCAATGGATGTAAATTCCTTCTTGAAAGAAATTTGGTATCTCATATTTAGTCTTTCTAAATTTCACTATTCAGTTTTTTATTAGATTCAAGATTCTATTTTAGTTGATTCATTTCCATGCAATATTCTTACACTTAACTCAGGTTTGGAGTGTGTATCTCTCATAGAAGTATGGAACTATGAAGTTAATCATTTCAAAAACTATATTTGGATGAATGAATAATGTCTATCATATGCATTTCAGAATAGTTATGTTAGGTACCTATATTACTAGTATAGTCCCTTATTGTTGTTAGTGTAACCCCCTTATTGTTATTGTTGTACCCCTGTAACCACCATATTGTTATTATTGTGCCCTTAAATTATTATTTTTAGGTCGGCTATGATTACATTGTGGCCCCATGGACTCTTATATATAGAAAGGAGGTTTTGACATTTGTATCATCCAAGAATTTTTCATTCATGTAATGTATAGGAGGTTTCCCCCTGTAAGTGGCTTATTTCTAAGGCGTTGATATCTCTTTTCTTCTATTTTTGGAGCTGGTTTCACAACATTTGGTATCAGAGCTTTGGATTTTAGGGTTTCACTGCTCCAAACAGGTCATCATGGAATTTTCGCTATAAATTTGTTTCTATGAAGGTTCAGAAGCTGAAATTTTTAGAGCGCGAAGCCGGAATCCTAAGGAACATATTCGCAAAATTTCAGAGCTTGGTTTGGAATATTGTCGGAGATATGATCTGTGGAAGTTAGGGATTTTTGCAGGCTCTTGAATTTAACATAAACAGGTCATCGCGGAATTTTCGATATAAATATTTTTCTATGAGGTTTCAGATGTTGAAATTATCACAGAGCGAAACTGAAATCTTGAAGAACATCATCAAAAAATTTCAGAGCGTGGTTCACAATAGTTTTAGAGATATGATCTGTGGAAGTTAGGTTTTTTTTTCAGGCTCCCGAATTTCATCTCAAAGAGGTGAACGTGGGAAAATATTCATAACTCTCTCTCTGAGCATCAGATTGGAATTCTATAAAAAGTGGCTAGAAACACATGGACTTTAGTTTCTTTTCTATCAATTTTAGAGCCAAAGGAGAAAACAATGACACGTGGAAAGTCATACAAGTTCGCTCTATTGAACTAGTCCATAATTAGGTCATTGTGGGAGATTGGACATAACTTTGTCTTGAAGAATCCAAATCAGGTCAGACCTGTGGCATTCGAAATAGGATTCATAGGGATACCTCAAATCCAAATTTCAAATATTGAAGATCCTAAATCACATAGATAATTCAGTTTCAATATTGAGCTCCTCAAAACCAAGAAAAAGGTGTGTATTTGTTTCCGAATTGCATAAGTTTTGTGTAAAAAATCAGTTTGAAGTGATTCCAAGGGCCCATTGAGCATATATTTCAGTATTGGGTTCTGAAATTCCTCTTAAAAAGAATTCAACACCCATTAAGCCCTTAGAATACGCTACTATGACTCATGAAGATGAAGAATTGCAACATGATCTATCAAAATTACAAGAGCAAGTGCACCAAATTTCGCTCTCACAAAGAGTAGCAAAAAATGAAATGGAAGTTTTGAAGAAAGGCATGGAAGCGAAGATGGATGGTTTGAATAAAGGCATGGAAACTAATATGGATGGAATTGAAGCTAAGATGGAGGACATGGAAGAAAAAATGAAAGACAACATGGAAAACATGAAAAATGATCTAAAAACATACATCGAAGGTTTGACAAAGTTGAAACAAGAAATGATTCCTAATGGTGAAAAGATAGTGAGGAAACTAATGATGAGAACAAAATAAATGTTAATCGTGATTTCATAAACTCTAATGTTGGATTGAAGAACCACCATATTCCAAAGATGGATATGAGGAAGTTTGATGGCAAGGATCCCGTAACATGGATACTACAAATGGAGCAATATTTTGATCTCAATAATGTACAAAACACACAAAAGGTACGCATTGCAACTTTACATTTAGAACAAAATACATTTGTATGGTATCGATGGCTTTGCTCCCATAAAAAAATTGTCACTTGGTCAATTTTTAAGGAGGAAATGATAGCACATTATGAGGATACAAAGAGCAACACCTTATTTAGCCAATTGATCAATCTCAAGCAAAAGGGTTTAGTGGCGGAGCACATTGAGGACTTCCAAAAATTGAATATAAGGGTAACTGATATTCCAGAGGAACACAAGATTGATGTCTTCAAAGGGACTTTAAAGGATAATATCCAACATGAAGTTCGCATTTGGGAACCTAATTCATTGGAGAAGGCATTCAGGT
Organism: Pinus albicaulis; assembly: GCA_034641835.2. Taxonomy (NCBI): domain Eukaryota; kingdom Viridiplantae; phylum Streptophyta; class Pinopsida; order Pinales; family Pinaceae; genus Pinus; species Pinus albicaulis. The sequence continues at coordinate 830,748,613 of CM076570.1, forward strand.
TGGAAAGAAAAATTAAATGTGAAATTATGGCGACAAGGAAGCCTACCACTCACATCTATAAAGATGGAAGTGTTGCTACTCCTAGACTTCCACAACTTACAAGGTTGACACCACAACAATTGGAAGAAAAAAGAGCAAAAGGGATTTGCTACAGTTGTGATAGAAAATATGCTAAAGGTCATAAGTGCACTGAGAAGAAATTATTTTACATAGATTGTGAAGCAGAGGAAGAAAATGAAGAAGAAAATTCAAAAGTAGAGGATATACACCAGGAAGAAACCCTAGAATAAGAAGAAATGAGTCCGACCATATCATGTAATGCATTGGCAGGAATTACCACTCCTCAAAATCTCAAGATAGAAGGACATATCAAAAAGAAAAAGGTAATAGTGTTGATTGATTCGGGTAGTCCCCATAATTTTATTCATTGTAAGGTAGCCAAGGAATTGAATTGTCTCCTATACCCAACACTAGAATGTCAAGTGATGGTTGCAAATGGAGGAACTATAAATTGCTCTGGAAAATGCCATAATATCAAGCTAGCCATGGGGGAATATGTATTTAATAGTCCAATGCTTTCCAACCCAATGGGAGGTGCTGATGTTGTACTAGGAGTACAATGGTTACAATCTTTGGGGATGGTAGCTTTTAATTTTCAAGAAATTTTCTTGAAAGTTTTTCGGAAGGAAAGGAAATAGAATTACGGGGCATCGCAGGGAAGCTAGGAAAGATAATAAGCTCTAATTTCATGAAAAAGCTTCTGAAGAAAGAACAACGGGGAATAATTGCACAATTATGTTCACTAGAAGTTCCAACATCAAAATCATCTATTTCTCCAGATCTCCAAAAAGTCTTGGACAATCATTCTAAGGTGTTTGATACTCCCAAAGGAATCCCACCTATTTGTGATCATGATCATGCTATTGATTTGATTCTAGGGAGTGTTCCTCCAAATATCAGGCCTTACAGATATCCTTATGTACAAAAGAGCGAAATTGAACTTATGATTGCAGAAATGTTAGAGGCTGGTATAATTCAACCTAGTCAAAGTTCTTTCTCTGCTCTAGTAGTATTGGTGCACAAGAAAGATGGATCATGGCGCATGTGTCCGGATTATAGGGAGCTCAATAAGCTCACTATTAAAGATAAATTTCCCATTCCTGTGATTGATGAATTATTGGATGAATTACATGGGGCAATTTATTTTACCAAGTTGGATCTTCATTCAGGATATCATCAAATTAGAATGAAGACTGAAGATATTCTGAAAACAACATTTCAAACTCATGAGGGTCATTATGAATTTTTGGTCATGCCTTTTGGCCTTACCACTGCACCTTCTACATTTCAAGGGTTGATGAATTCCATTTTCAAACCTTTCCTTAGAAATTTTGTGCTAGTATTTTTTGATGATCTACTAATCTACAATAGGTCTTGGAAGGATCGTGTTCAACATGTTGACAGGGTGCTCAAACTATTGGAGGAGAAACAATTATATGCAAAAACATCCAAATGTTTCTTTGGAGTACAAGAGGTGGAATATCTGGGTCATATTGTATCTCACGAGGGTGTTAAGGTAGACCCTAACAAAATTAAAGCCATTAAGGAATGGAAAGTTCCCACAACCATAAAGCAGTTGCGTGGATTTCTCGAGTTAACAGGGTATTATCTTAAGTTTGTTAATAATTATGGGAGACTAGTAGCACCTCTAACAACATTATTGAAGAAAGATGTATTTTCATGGACTCCTGAAGCAACTAAGGCCTTTGAACATCTTAAAGAGGCAATGTGCCTAGCACCGGTCTTAGCTACGCCAGACTTCACAAAAACCTTTATTGTGGAATGTGATGCCTCAGGAAATGGAATTGGTGCCGTTTTAATGCAGGAAGGAAGACCCATTGCTTTTGAAAGTCGTCCAATCAAAGGAAAGTATTTACATTAACCTATTTATGAGAAGGAAATGTTAGCAATACTGCATGCACTAAAGAAATGGAGAACTTACCTAATGGGAAGACACTTCAAGGTAAAAACTGATCATGATACTCTTAAACACTTTTTGGAACAAATACTATCTTCAGAAGAGCAGCAAAAATGGGTCACAAAGATGTTGGGTTATGACTTTGAAATAATATACAAAAAAGGAAAGCTTAATGTTGTTGCAGATGCACTCTCAAGAAAGAATGAAGAGGTGGAAGCATTGCTTTGTGCCATTTCTATTATCCAACTAGATTGGATAACTGAAGCAAGAGATGAATGGAAGAAGGACAAAGATGTATGGACACTCATTCAAAAGTTGCAGCAAGATCCTAGTACATCTGATACATTTAGTTGGAAAAATGATTCGTTATGGTACAAAGATCGCTTATATCTTTGTAAGAATTCCCAACTAAAACAAAATATTCTTCTGGAATTGCACACTTCTCCTTTAGGAGGACACTCGGGATTTTTAAAAAATTACCACAGGGTGAAGAAAGAATTTTTTTGGGATGGCCTTAAATCTGATATTTAAAATTTTGTGGCGGAATGTTTGGTTTTCCAGAAAAATAAAGTGGGGAAAATTAAGACCCCCGGTCTTCTACAACCTTTATCCATTCCAAGTCAACGTTCGGAGGATATTTCAATAGATTTTTTCACAGGTTTACCTAAGTCCAAAGGAAGGAGTGTCATCATGGTGCTAGTTGATAGACTTACCAAGTATGTACAATTTTTTGCATTATCTCATCCATTTAAAGTGAGTAAAGCTGCTACTGCATTTATGGAAACAATTCAAAAGCTACATGGAAACCCGAAGATTATTGTAAGTGACAGAGATCCCATTTTTACAGGAAATTTTTGGACGTAATTATTTTCTTGTTTGGGTACTCAACTAGCTCATAGCTCATCTTATCATCCTCAATCCAATGGTCAAACAAAGATAATTAATAAATTTTTGGAAGGATATCTTATTGTTTTGTATCTGATAAGCAATCACAATGGGTCAAGTGGTTACCTCTCGCTGAACGTTGGTATAACACTTCCTTCCATACTGCATCAAAAATGACCCCATTTATGGCACTTTATGGATATCATCCACCATCCATCACATCTTCTTTAAGGGAAAATTATAGGGTTCAAGCAGTGGAGGATTGCATCGAGCATCAACCAGAAGTTCTCCAACTCTTAAAGGATAACCTAAATTTGGCACAAAATCGAATGAAACAACAGGCAGATCATCATTGCAGTGAGAGAAGTTTTGATGTGGGAGACTGGGTATTTTTACGGCTACAAACATACAAACAAATGTCCCTCAAGCAAATTGAGAAGGATAATAAATTATCTCCAAAGTACTATGGTCCTTACAAGGTTTTGCAAAATATTGGTACTATGGCATACAAATTGGAGCTTCCTGCTTCTTCGCGAGTGCATCCAGTTTTCCATGCTTCTCGCTTAAAGAAGGTTATAGGGGACAAACATCCAATTCAAACAATATTTCCAGAACTTGATGAGGAAGGAAAAACCATATTGGAACCTGAAGCAGTCATGGAAACAAGAACTCGACAACTACGAAATCGATCAATTTCAGAGTATCTCATCAAATGGAAGAACTTACCCACTGAAGATTCTAAATGGGAGGATGAGAATTTTATACAAAATCACCCGGAGCTACTCAAGCGTTGAGGACAACACTTTTTTGAAGGAGAGGAGCATGTTATGTCCCTATATTACTAGTATAGTCCTTTATTGTTGTTAGTGTAACCCCCTTATTGTTATTGTTGTACCCCTGTAACCCCCATATTGTTATTATTGTGCCCTTAAATTATTATTGTTAGGTCGGCTAGGATTACATTGTGGCCCCATGGACTCCTATATATAGAAAGGAGGTTTTGTCATTATCCAAGAATTGTTCATTCATGTAATGTATATGAGGTTGCCCCCTCAAAGTGGCTTATTTCTAAGGCGTTGATATCTCTTTTCTTCTATTTTTGGAGCTAGTTTCACAACAAGTTAGCTCCAATTTTTTCTTATGAATCTTATACAGTTAATATTTTTATTCATCACACTTGAAATCCTCTTGAGTGCTAGGGAATGGATGAGTTATTGGGTGAATATAATTCTTCTTCACTCTATGTATCCTGACTAGTTTCATGTACTGGCATTCCTTTTCACTTATTTAGACAATTACGATGCTAGTGCAGTGTGTAACTAGTTACAAGAAAATGGTTTATTACATTCATCATGCGAGGAAGATGATTCTATTATTCAAATCATTTGTGAAACTGCTTAAACTAATCTATCTTTGTTATCTACTAAGTGAGAATCTTATGTTGCAATCGGTCCATTTGATCATCATGCTTTCTTTAGTAATTGTCATTCAACCTATCATTTTCTCACCATCATATTTGATGACAATTTTTTATATCGATTAATCATTATGGTCTATCATACTATTAATATACTTGTGAAGTAGTTGAGGCACTTCAACCTTCATTGATGGTTATGTCAGGTCCTCACTATCTTGACGAGCCTTATGAACACAACCATATTTATTTTCCCTCACATGATTCCCATCCTGATCCCGTGATTTTAATTGAAAATTCATATTTTCAAAGATTTCAGGTTCTAAAGTGGACTGTTTCAAATTTCATGATCCATTCATTGAATGGTTGGAGCAATCTTACCTATCAAGCTCTGTCGCAAATAACAAGTTTAGATCATTCCTCATGCTTGCTAAGGAGTACAATGCAGATGGAGATACATTCGCAAGAAGCTTCTGAGGTTTGTTTAATTATGGTTTTCATTGAAAATGTAAGAATGCGAGTTGGTTAGAAGTAGTGGCTATAAACTATCTTTATGCTGACATGCAAGAGATTCAATTTGTCGTGCAATATATTCAAGCTCTTATCTTTCCATTGTACATTGTTTTATACCTATTTTAATTTCTCGTATTTTTGTGTATGCAGGTGGAGAGTAGCTATGGTGGCTAAATCTGAAATTTAATTATACATGACCCTAACCTTCTAGTTGGTCAGGTTAGGAGTAGGTCTAGTTGAATCTTAGTTTTCTTTTCACCTTCATCCCGCACTCGCTTTCTGTAGTATTTATTATGTTTTCTAACTTTTGTCTCACATTTGTTTTTGGTTTAGCCTCCATTTTATTAGTCTTTATAGTTTTGTTTACTTGTTCTATCTTGTTTCTTCTTTTGTGTTTTATTTAATAATACTTTGCACGAAGTATGTTCCCTTCAGCTTGAAAGATAATGTGGAAAAATGGAAAAGGGTCTTATGACACTGAAACATTTGGCTAACTTATAGTCCTTCTTCTTCGTCTTGGTTCATACCTTTTGGTCGATGATGTTTTGATGGAAAATACAATCCTTGCATAAGGAGATCTTTATGTGAAACCATGACACACATCTTTTCTAAGAGCCTCGGTTCTTTATGTTTCGGTGTTTTCCACGCTGATCCAATCAAGTAGAGAAGGACAAGGGGAAAATATTAACAAGAAAATAAATATCAGAGGTTTTACATATGCTTCTATGAAGGAACAACCTCTTCTGATCTCAATAAGTCGGGATCCCTCTTCCGCCACATGAAATGGATAAGTGTTGATGCACGGTCCTATATAAAATAAATCAATAAAGGGTGAAAGAAGAGAAAGTCTTACTGCACAGGGAGGTGAAGCTGTTAAGCCCCTATATTAATAGTATAGTCCCTTATTATGTTAGTCTAACCCCCCTTATTGTTCTTATTGTACCCTTGTAACCCCCATATTGTTATTATTGTGCCCTTACATTATTATTGCTAGGTCGGCTAGGATTACATTGTGGCCCACTAGGATTACATTGTGGCCCCATGGACTCCTATATATAGAAAGGAGGTTTTGTCATTTGTATCATCCAAGAATTGTTCATTTATGTAATGTATTGGAGGTTGCCCCCTCGAAGTGGCTTATTTAGAAGGTGTTTATATCTTTTTTCTTCTATTTTCGGAGCTGGTTACACAACATTTGGTATCAGAGCTTTGGATTCTAGGGTTTCGCTGCTCCAAACAGGTCATCGTGGAATTTTCGCTATAATTTTTTTTCTACGAAGTTTCAGAAGCTGAAATTTTTAGGGTGTGAAGCCGAAATCCCGAGGAATATTTTCTAAAAATTTCAGAGCTTGGTTCGCAATATTTTCGGAGATAGGATCTGTGGAAGTTAGGTCTTTTTTCAGGCTCCTAAATAGGTCATCGTGGAATTTGCGCTATAAATTTTTTTCTACGAAGGTTCAGAATCTGAAATTCTTATGGTGCGAAGTTGCAATCCTGAAGAAATTCTTCAAAAAATTTCAGATCTTGGTTCACAATATTTTTGGAGATATAATCTGTGGAAGGTAGTGTTTTTTCAATCTCCTGATTTTCATCTCAAAGAGGTGATCATGGAAAAAGTTCAATAACTCTCTCTCTGGGCATCGGATTGGAGTGTCGTAAAAATTGGTTGCAAGTACACAGACTTTAGTTTCTTGGCTATCAATTTCAGAGACGAAGGATGAAAAAGTGACACGTGGAAAGTTGTACAAGTTCGCTCTACTGAACCAGTCCATAATTAGGTCATTGTGGGAGATTGGACACAACTTTGTCTTGGAGAATCCAAATCAAGTCAGACCTATGGCATTCAAAAGAAAATTTAGAGGGCTAATTCAGTGCTGAATTTCATATATTGAAGATCCGCAATCACAGAGATAATACAATTTCAATATCGAGCTCCTCAAAGCAAGTAAAAGGTGTGTATTTGTTTTTCCGAATTGCATAAGTCTTGTTTGAAGAATCAAGTTGAATTGATTCCAAGGGCATATTGAAGAATTTTTGTCAGTAATTGGTTCTATTATGCCTCCAAAAAATAATTCCATACCCATTAAGCCCTCAGAAAGCTATACTATGACGCATGAGGAGGAAGAATTGCTTCAACCTTTTGGTCGATGATGTTTTGATGGAAAATACAATCCTTGCATAAGGAGATCTTTATGTGAAACCATGACACACATATTTTCTAAGAGCCTCGGTTCTTTATGTTTCGGTGTTTTCCACGCTGATCCAATCAAGTAGAGAAGGACAAGGGGAAAATATTAACAAGAAAATAAATATCAGAGGTTTTACATATTATTCTATGAAGGAACAACCTCTTCTGATCTCAATAAGTCGGGAACCCTCTTCCGCCACATGAAATGGATAAGTGTTGATGCATGGTCCTATATAAAATAAATAAATAAAGGGTGAAAGAAGAGAAAGTCTTATTGCACAGGGATGTGAAGCAAACAACTCTATTGGTGTATTGTCCAAGATTACAGGAAGAGGAACAATTTTTGTGTTCCTGAAGTGAATTCTTTAGGGTATTTTCCATACCTACTAGCATCAGAGCAACACCGAAGATGAAAAACTATACTCTGAAAAATCTAAAGCTCATGAATAACATTACCCTTCTCCTTATTTGAAACATTGCAATATGTTTGACACTGTAATTGTGTTCAAATGAGAAATAAATGAGGGAGACTATATCAGTAATAGGGCTAAGTGGGGAAACCAAAGTAACATGCACGATGAATAAATACTTCCTGAGAAAATAGACCCTGCAAGTAATATTTGACCAAGGAAAAAAAGCTAGAGTTCTACTAGTGCGTCTCCAAGTGTTGTCTCTGTGACAAAAACCCTCCAAAATTTGGTGTATACTTGAATTTTTGAGCCTACTATGGATCTTGTGATCGTTTTCTCCACAATCACTTGATGGTCATTTGATTCTTTTTTAAGTATTTCAGTCTTCTTCTCATTTTGTAAGTGTCAAAGTCACATGCTAACATATGCTCAGTCCGTAACAAGTTCATGATCACACCATTTTATGCAAGCTTGAATAGGCATGGAACAAGTCTAGCATGACAGTATCTTTGTAATGTTTAACCTATGTCGAAAGTCAGTGCGCACTTTCATCGATAGTCCCTCACTTTTGGTTGCAATTATTCTTCTATTTCGGTGAGTCTTTCCAATTGTCGCTTTTATGCACTTCAATTTCGCAAGTATCACTTTCATGTTTACGACTATCACTTTTTCTTGGTTTCACTTTTATAAGTGTCGTCTTCATGTTATATTTTCCCTAACATGTGTCATTTTCAATGTCATTCAAATTTTGGAAGTGTCATTTTCACTTCCTCTTACTGTCGCAAGTGTCGTCTTTTAGCATGAAAAGTGTTGTTCATCACACATATGTGGTTTTGGTTTGTTTCAAAGGGTAAACTTGGTGCTAATGAGTCATTATTATCATATAGACATGTTCACACTCATTCCCAAAGTTTCAAGCACTATCACACAAGTGTTGTCACCTTCATTGCAAAGTGTACATTTAATGTTGCACTTGGGGAGAGTCGTCGCATTGAGGGAAGTATGTTGTTCACATATTCTAAGTGATCAATGTTATGTCTTCAACTGTTCTAAGTGTGTGGTCATGTTAAATTTTTACTTTTTTTCACTTTGGTCTCACTGATCCCACACTTAACCAAATCCAGAAAAATACCTTCCTGATCAACTTGCTCTCACTCATCCTTCTTGAACTATGCATTGTGCTGTCCTAGTCCTCATGCTTCAACCTTTCCTCTTGGAACTGTATAATGCGTAGTCTCTTCCTTCCAGAACTACGCACTGCATAGTCTTAGTTCTCAGTCCCAACCCTTGAGCTTCAGAACTACGCAGTCCCTGCCTTCTGTTAGTCTCCTCTGCACACTGCACAGTCTCAAGCATCAAGCCTAAACCTTGAGCCCTTCAACTGCACAACCCCTAGGCCTCTGGCCCTCTAAAACTACAAAGTGGGCAACCTTAAGGCTCAAGGCTCAAGCCTCAAACTTGAAACCTTGAGTCCCTCAATTGCGTAGTTATATTTCTCTGGCCTTCCTGAACTGCACATTTCTTAGTCTCAAGGCTCAATCTTGGCCCTTGAACTCTTGAGCTATGAAACTGCACAATCCCTTGGCCTATGTCACTATGGAACTTCGCAGTGGGAATATTCAAGCCCAAAGACCTCAACTTGACCCCTTGAGGCCCTCATCTGCGTAGATGAATGGCCCTAGCTTGCAACAACTGCGCACTACGCAGAATCAAGGCTTAATCCTGGGCATTGAACTCTTCAGCTGCTCAACCGCGTAATTCTTGAAACTATCTCCTAACTTATCACCCAGTTCTAGCTCAGTCAGTGGTTATCATGAAGCATGTTATGACATGATGATTATGAAGGATAGGAAGAAGGAGACTCTGTTATAAGAAACCTTTGTAGCTGCAAATACAAATGTATCAATCAAGAAAGAAAAATGGACACCAAATTGCAACAAAAACTGGAAATCAAGATCACAGTGAAGACTCCCTACCTTCAAGCCTTATGGAGGAGAAAGAAGAAGAAAAATTTACATCTTTCAGGAGACACAAAGAAAGAAACGGAAAATAATGACTTGACACTACCACATCATCATGCATTCCATGTCATTAGTTCCATATCATGTATTTTCACGAGTCATTTGCCACATCATTTGTGAATTATGTAAATTCAATATTGGAAAAATATATTGTAAAGTGGAAGTCCAAGAGTCATCCATCCATAGAATGTGAAAAGTCATGAAGAAGTAAAAGAGTCACAAAGAAGTAAAACAGCCATGAGGGCAGTCCAAGAGCCACAAGGGAGGTGAATGATCACCCCATTTGGTATATATACACCCTCATCGCTCATGTAAAGGAATTTTTACCTTGAATCCTCCTACCAGGCATTAGAGAGAAAGATAGTTCTTTTGGAGGAGCAAGTGGTTGCTCTAACACTCCACTATTGGGGCTGGTGGTGTTCAATGTATTGATGTATCTTGGAAATTTTGCTTGATTTTTAAGCTCATTAAGCCAACACACTTTCATGTCTATGTCGTAAATATTGTAAGACTATTCTTTGAATTTTCGTGATGTATGTGATTTTCCTCTGTACTAAGGAAATTGAACTATTTTTGTGGCTTTGGTACTTATCTTATTGAAGGTGTGTTTTATGTGTTTTAACAATAGTTGCTTCTATGTGAACTATTTCGCTAATTGTCCAACGATTCATTCATATGTATATGCTCATGTGCCTTTACTAGATTAATACTATTACTTGTATTTTAAAGTCTCACTTTTATTTCCCATTTTTGTGGAAGAACCTTGATACATTATGCAACTAAACATTCCACATGGCATACTCACTTGTCCATCTAAAAGTATCTATGCATTACTCTCTTGTGTTGAACATTTTATCCAAGACATATCTTTAAGAACATACGACAACTGGGCCTTATTTATGGATTGGTGCCTCCTATACCAAATGGTGTGAGTTCTAATTGGTAATTTTCATTTTTGATACCCCCTTGGTTGAAGGATTTCCAACACCATAAAAAAAAACCTTTAAGATTTGAAAATAAAAGGAAAGATTCGGTATTGTCAAAACAAAATTCCCCACTAGAAGAGGTGTTGACCTAAAATATGAACAAGAAGATTCTTGAATCAAAATATGAGGAGGTCTACCTATCTCCCACATCTTGTAAAAATCCTCTAGGGTCTCTCTTCTTTGGGTCAAGAGATGAAAGATTAAAAGGGGAGAATAGAAAATAAATAGGTTGTGGAAGAGTTGCCAAAAAACTAGGAATGAAAACCAAAAAAGACGTTTGGAATGAACAAGCAGATAAATATAGAGAAATGGGGATTGAGCCAACTATTGAATTTATTTTAATTAGAGGCTAATGAACCACAAGGAAGAAAATTGGTTCAACTACTTCTTAAGGATGACTCTCTAAATCCATAAGTAAATTATGAAATTGGAACTATAGGGGGCTCATAAGTGAAAAGAAAATCTCAAAAAATTGAATCTTAGAAAATCAGGAAAAATCCCAAATACTCCTCCTCCAAGAGACAAAAATGGGCTAACATGAAGTCCATTGTAAAATTAAAAGGATATGGTGGGGAAGCAACATTTTCGCAGTCATATTTGATTGTGCATCCTTTGGTCCTCCTCAATATTTTAGGTGCTTCATGAGCAAAAATAAAACCTTCACTTGTTAGAAATTCATCTTCTTCATCTTCCTGCAAATAAGGTATGCAATGTCATAAATGTTTATATGCCTCTTGCTTACCAAGAAAAATCAATTTGTTGGTCCTCTTTGTAATTTGGGACAAATGAATTCTTTTGGGGTGATTCTAATACCACTATCCATCCATTTAATAAAAAAAAGGAGGAAGTCTTATTCAAAATCCCTTCAAAGAGAGCATGGAAGATTTTATTTCCTTATTGGACTTAATAGATATTAAACCTAGTAAAAATAAATATACATGGGGGAAGTCTTGTTTGGGACCCCATCAGAGAATGTATATAGGATTTTATTTCAATATGGGACTTAATAGATATTAAGCCTAGTAAAAATGAATATAAATGGAATAATAAAAGAATGGGACTTGGGCACATTGCAGCAAGGTTGGATAGGTATTTGGTTGGAAGTAATTTTTTGGACCAATGGTTCTCCTTTTCTTCTCAAACCCTTACATGCAGAGGATTGGACCATAGGCCAATTCTTTTAATGTTTCATCCTCAAGAATATTATGGGTCCCTCCCCTTTAGGTTTAATCCATAATGAATTAAAGCTTAAATATTTTTCGAATTAGTATCTAAAGCTTGGTGCATATGGGTAATTGGATCTCTAATGGTCATTGAGTGGGAACAAAAAATCAAGGAAATAAATTTGACTCGTAAATTATGGGTTAAGAAAGGATATATTTCTCGTGATAAAAATTTAATATTTCATAAATCCAAATTAAATGAGATACACTAGACGATCTACTCCATAAAACTTTAAGCGTTGCAGAGGAACTATGAAGACTAAAATCTAGAAGCCCGTGACTTAGTTTCGGAGAAAGAAATACCAAGTTCTTTCACAACCAAGCCAAGATGAGATTATAGAGCAACAGTGTGAAACCAATTGTGGTAAATGGGGAGGCTATATGTTCATATGAAAAAATTAAAGAGACAACCCTCAATAATTTTGGGAATATGTATGTAGAATAGGGAATAATATTAGCCAAGGTCGTATACGCAAATTCTAGGACATATAATGTAGATGGTGATGGGCCTCTAAATTAGATGTAAAATAAGGCCCATCTAACCTTTCTTGGGCCCATATAACCTTCCTTATGCACATAAAAGATATATTAAATCTTTCCTTCTACACTTAATACTGTTCTCTTATGCTTTAATATGTTCTTAGGAAGGTTTAAAGGTAATTGCATATTTGTACCTAGTATTGGTTATTTTTGTAGAATATTGTGAGAATATTGGGAAAATTATGCAGATTTGGAGAAGGAGATAATTTAGGGACTTGCTCCCTGCCATTGGAAGATCAAGATTGAAGAATAAATGAGCAAAATGTGAGGAAATTATGGAGAAATCTTGGAGATATTCAAGGGGTTTTTCAACCCTCCTTAACTATCAAAGGCAAAAAAGCAAACTGAATATGAAGTGCACTCAATATATGGTTTACTTGGAGTCAAAGTGGACTTAATCACTATTTTCTAGGGCTCTGTTGGTAGCTGCCCTTGAGTATAAATAAGCAGATCAAGAGCTAATTAGGGGGGATTTCAGTACATTCAATGCCAGTCCATTCCATTTCATTTGCATTCCATTCCATCCCATGCCATACGGTTCCATCCTATTAGTGTAATACAATGAGTAGGCAGATGTCATTTTACTGATCTAGTTCCAGGAAGCGAGGCTCTTGGGTTAGGGCTCAATCCATGTGCCTTAACTTCTCTGATGTTTCATTCTTTACCTTCTATCATTTAGCTAGTTTTGTTTCTGTTATTAAGTTAGTTCTGCTTCTGATAGTTTCAATGTTGTTTAGTTTTTTCTTTCACGTTGTTGTTGTAGTTCTTCATTTTCTTATGAGTAATAGAGCAGAGGAAAAATCCAAAATTTGTGATCAAGCATTCCCCTCTCATCTCTTTCAATAGAGTTCGAGCAGGGTTGACCTCCCCACAGGCCAAAAAACTATTTTTTTCTCACTGTTTTTATCATGCATTTTGTCTGTTTTTGTGCATGAATCAATAGTTTTGATTGAAGGAATGAGTATTAACAGTCCCAGAAAATTTCATCAAGTCGTCCTGCTTCATTCTCCAGCTCTGTTTTCATGCCTGAACACTGTTTTTGTGCTTTCTATTCCCTCCTTATTCTCCCCTTAACAACTTTTTCACCCTTTTTATTCACAAAAACCATTAAAATTTTCACCTCCGCCTTTCTCCTTGAAACTCGCACTTATCGCACTTCGTATATCGCAGGATCTCTTCTCCCCTTTCTTTTCCATTCTGTAGCTCTTTTTTGATTTTCCTTTTTACCTTACCTTTTCCAATTATTAACGAAAACTGTCGAAAATCCTTTAGAAACCAACCTTACCCTTTTTCCTTTAATATTTTTCAGAATTCCTTTTCGAAATCGCATTTTCGCAACCTTTTCCCTCTTTCCTTTAAGACTTACCGCAATCGCAAATTGCATTTTTCATTTGGTTCCTATTAACACTTGTCGCTCCAAGCATCGATTGAAATAATTCTCTGTACTCTGTCACATCACAAATGCAAATCGCATTTTTCATTTGGTTCTCGTAACACATTCCGCTCCCAATGCCGATTGCGATATCGTTGTCATACTCTGCCACCGGCCCTCCTTTTCCATGTCACCCATCGCATTTTGCAACCTTGTCCAATTTTCCTTTTAAGACTTACTGCAATCGCAAATCACATTTTAATGTGGTTCTTTTTAATACTTCCCACTCCCGATGTCGATTGCGATATTTTTATCGCATCTACCTCCTGCATATCGAACTTCTGTCCCTCCATTGCAATTATACCATCAAACTTTTCATTTGCGATATTATACGCTTTAATAAAGTCCAAACACCTTTTTCACTCCATTGAGCCTTGTCTCGTGTGTTAAGCCTTCCATTAGCATCATTATCCCTTTCCCTCCAGACTACAATCAACACTTTTTCAATTAGAATTAATTCATGGATAACTTAGTTACATGGATAAAAGCATGGTAGATAGAGCATAGGATAAGTAGGGCGTGTTTATTTGATTAGCCAAGTTAAGTGTGATTTAAATTAGTTTCTTTTCTTCCATTTCTTTTCAGCAAGTTAAATTAGTTTCCTTTCCTGTCATTTCTTTTTAGCAATTTAGTTTAGTTTCCTTTTTCTCATTTCCTTTCAGCAATTTATTTTAGTTTCATTGAAGTGTGATGGATTTCACTTAGAACCCCTAGAATTAGCACCCTTTCGTAGAGCGGAAGAGGATGACATGAGTAGAATGCATATGTTGTGTATAAAGCAATGTCACCTCCAAGTTTGTACGAACCCCAGGTTGATAAAGTAAAGTAGGGCATCCCCTGGGAGTTGCAGCACTCTTTGTGCAATACCAGGGCTCACCACTTTTTGGCATCATTGTCGGGGAGGTGTCTAGTAAATGCTTTGATTCTATTTTAGCATTATTTTCTGCTTTCCTTTTACATGTTGTTTTCGAAATATTGAACAATACAAAAAAGACTGATTTTCATGCCTCATACGAGTAGGGATACTCAAATTTTTTTAAAATACTTCTCCAATACCAACCCCCCCACTTGACCACGTGGTGTAGTAAGAACCACATCACCATACACTTTTGAAGGTAGAAGAGATGGATGGATATGATGACAATGAAGAAGATCGTATTGGGTTTCCCATTCAAGATATGGACATCAGTGTACATATGAAGAACATCCCTCCATCTTTCCTTCCCAACTTCCATGGTATGAGGACCAAGGTTCCAGAAAGATTTCTCTTTGAATTTGAGATACTTTGTAGATCTTATGGCTACTTATCACACACTCAAAAATTGAGATTATTTCCTGCAACATTGAAGGATAAATCTCTTAAATGGTTCATGAGTCTAGGTATTAATTCAGTAAGATCATGGAATGATATGCAAAAGATATTCCTAGGAAAATATAAAAACCATGATCTTAAAGAAGAAATTTTTAGAGTGAATCAAAAAGAGGATGAGAGCCTTGTGGATCTCATATATAGGTTCATGTTTAATGTTAAGAGGGAAAAATTGCATCATTTAGGATTTGACACACTAAAAACCCTCTTACTTATAACAATTAGGGATGAGTGGATTGATCTCCTTAATCTCATGAGTGGAGGAGATGTATATGAATTGTCATTTGAAAAAAATTGTGAAACATGCAAGCGCATATCAAGAGGAAGGGAAAGAGTAAGTAAATCTGCCTCAACATTGGTAAGGCAAGATGGACTTGGAAATTTGCTTGACAACTTTAAAACATAAATAATTAGCAATCTAAGTGAACAAGTAGAAATGTTAAGAATGAAAAGTGAGCAAAAAGAAGATGCTAATATTTTTGTTATCCATGCATAATCATATGCCACTAAATGTTTTCCATTATTCCCCAGGTTTAAAGAAGTTTACCAGGAAGACAATAGAGCAAGGTAATCACCAAAGAAGCTATGTTATGTAGCTCCAGGGATACCCTGGAAGCCTAGTTAACCTGATATGATGCAAGGCCCACTTCACAATTTCAAGCTTATTCACACTATACCCAGAAATAATTGAACAATCACTCCTCCTTTAAAAGCCTCTTAGCCACCTAAATGCAGTCAAACTTTTATATCAGGTTCAAAGGACTTTAATAGAAAATATAGCACATCCTCACATTCTCCATGGTGGCCTCATGCCAACTCCATACTATCCCTACCATCCACCTCCACCACAACCACAACCTCAACCAGATCCATCTCATATATCTGCCCCCACTCAACTACCTGTACCACCATTTCCAAACCCATACAATGAAGTATCTGAACTCACTTACAATGCTAAGGTACAACACTTCCAAACATCTCCTCTTGATATAGAAAGGTATTCATCTTAGTTAAAGAAAGGTATTGCAAAGAAGATATTTTATTAATGTCATTGAAGGACAACATCAAGAAGAAGAAGATCCAAATGAGGAGATCAAAAGATCAAGGTCTGCACTTGATGAAGAGTCGGCATCAAAATCAGATGTTGAGAAAGTTTCCTCATGTTTACCAGCATTCCCTCCATGTGTTCAAGAGAAAAATCAACAAACAGAGGAATATTTGAATGTAATAATAGAAGAGGACATCCAAGGTGATCCAACTCAGCAATTGGACCGGGGGCATCACAACTATATTGACATATGGTTCCAAACAATCATTAAGTTGCAGCAATATGCTCTTCTCCAACAATACTTGATACAATTCTAGTCAAAGCAATTCATCTCTCATATTCAGGTACATGTCAAAGCATGTATTCCAAGTGTGCACATGATTTTATCTATCATCTTGATGTGTACATGGCTCCATTGAAAGTATTCCTATACTTGAATTTTTTTTTTTTCAAGTAGAGTAGGAAAGTGAAAAAAGAAAAAAATGGAAAGAATAAAATCTTAGGTGAAAACCTCTTTTGAGGCATTTGATATTGGCTCACTGATTGAAAACCTCCATGAGGCGGTCATTGGGTTGAAAAAAAAAGAAAAAAAAAGGAGAAAAATAAAAGATCCTAGGTGAAAACCTTCTTTGAGGCGCCCAGGCATACCTACCAATTGAAAACCTCATTAAGGCAGCTAGTAGGCCTTAAAAAATAAAAAATAAATAGAATTAACAAAAATGCATTTCTCCATGTATCTCTCTCTAAAGAATACATGTTCTCTCCAACATTTTCAAGTAGAAAAAAACAAGTTGGCATAAAAAGAAAATTTGGTCAACACTTTAGTCAAAGGTAGTAAAACTTGGACTTCCTCCTCATGTGCTCAGATGCTCCAAAAGGACCTCAAGCAGATTGCCACATGCAGCTTCAATATGACCTGCAAAAAAAAATCAATGGTAAGGCTCAAGTATGCAATAATATAACCCTTTCTTCGAATCAATTTTAGCTTAAGAAAACATTAAAAAGTGTGAGAAGGAAAGTCTTTTTTTATATAGCCAAAATTAGTAGTAGAGCAATCTTAGCCTTATCTAGCGACTAACCTCACTTTTTCCACCAAGAAGAGGAACAAGACAAAAGTAAAAAGGACTTGAGAAAGTGGGTAGTAAGCAATTCATTGTAATGGAAGACAATGAGTGCCAAGGGGTAAACAAGGGTGAACTCAGTTAACAAAAAAATAACTCTGAGTTTATTTTGCATGCAATAAAAAAAAAGGAGAAGAAAAAAAAAAAGGAAAAAAGAGAAGAAAATAGAAAAAATTAAATAAAAGGTGGACCCACCACATCTTGGCATGAAAAACACAAATTTTCTTAAGGCATCTAAGGACCTCCATGCAGCACCCACAAGAAGAAATGCAAGAAGAATAGCAAGAATATTAGCATGAGGAGCAGCGCATGGGCCAATAAACAAAAAACAAAATAAGCCAGCATGCAGGAAGAACCAGAAGGCAGGGAGGATTGATAGGTTGCTTAGAGGATGAGCAACAGTTTCAGTAGGGGGGTGATGATGGGCCTCTAAATTAGATATAAAATAATGCCCATCTAACCTTTATTAGGCCCATCTAACCTTCCTTATGCACATAAAAGATATATTAAATCTCTACTTCTACACTTAATACTTTTTCTTATGCTTTAATATATTCTTAGGAAGGTTTAAAGGTAATTGTTTATTTGTGCCTAATATTGGTTATTTTTGTAGAATATTGTGAGAATATTGGGCAGATTATGCAGATTTGGAGAAGGAGATAATTTAGGGACTTTCTCCTTGCCACTGGGAGATCAAGATTGAAGAATAAATGAGAACAATGTGAGGAAATTATGGAGAAATATTGGAGAGATTCAAGGGATTTTTCCACCCTCAGCTATCAAAGGCAACCAAGCAAACTGAAGATGAAGTGCACTCAATATATGGTTTACTTGGAGTCAAAGTGGACTCAATCACTATTTTCTAGAGAGCTGTTGGTAGCTTCCCTTGAGGATAAATAAATCTGATCAAGAGCTAATTAGGGGGGATTCTGGTCCATTCATGCTAGTTCATTCCATTCCATCCCATGCCATTTGTTCCATCCTATTAGGATTTTGTTGTTTAAAGACCCTCAGGATGTAATAAGATTGTATTTTTGTAATGCAATGAGTAGTTAGATGTTATTTTACTGATCTAGTTTCAGAGAGCGAGGCTCATGGGTTAGGGCCCAATCCACGTGCCTCATATTCTTTGCTGTTATCATTCTTTCCTTTCTGTCATTTAGCTAGTTTTTTTTATGTCATTTAGTTAGTTATTCTTCTGATAGTTTCATTGTTGTTTAGTTTTTGCTTTCAGTGTGCTGATGTAGTTTTTAATTTTCTTATGAGAGTAATAGAATAAAGGAAAAATCCAAAATATGTGGATCGAGCCTTCCCCTCTCATCTTTGTCCATAGAGTTCGAGGACGGTATACCTTCCCACAGACAAAAAATTACTTTCTGTTCACTATTTCTGAGTTTAGGAAAAAAATTGCATTACCAGCCCGATTCTTTCTTTCACTATATTATCGCGCATTCATATATTTTTTGTGCATGGATTAACAAGGTTGTTTGCACGAATAAACATCAAAAGTTCTAGAGAAGTTCATTAAGTCATTCTGCTTCATTTTCCAATTCCTCTCCATCTCTGTGTTACACTTATGAACCTTGTCGTTGCACCTCCATTTCCCTCCTTTTTCTCTTCTTATCAGCTGCCACACTCTTTTTATTCACAAAAACCATTAAAAGTTGGACCTCTGCCTTTCCTCCTCGAAATTCCTGCTATCACATTTCGTATCTCGTAGGATCCTCCATCTCCTTCCTTTGTCGTTCATCAACATCTTTGCGATTTTTCCTTTCACCTTACCTTTACCGAACATTATGAAATTATTCGAAGAACCCTTTAGAAATCGATCTTTCCCTTCTCCCTTTAAGACTTACCATAAATCACAATCGCATTTCCCATTTGGTCCTTATTAACACCTTCCGTTTCTAGACCCCCATTGCGATATTCCTTTGCGCCTTACCTTCTCCATATATATTATTAAAAATTTTCAAAACATTGGCCCAACCCCTTTACCCTTACCTTTGAACTTACCAAATTTCCCTTTACCCTTACCTCCCGCTCCCGAACATCACTTCCACTTCCCCACCAGCATTGTGATATTATGATATTGCGATATCGTATATCACATTGCCACCCCCCTCTTACATCTCCTCCATCACACTTTTAAAGTCCTCCCTCTCCAAAGCATGTTTGCAACATAATAAGTTTTAATAAAGTCTAAATCCCTCTTCCCACCTGTAAGACTTGTCCCATGTGGTTAAGCACTCCATTAACACCTTTACCCCCTTTCCCTCCAAATTGCAAGAAACACTTTTTCAATTAGAATTAATTCATGGATAGCTGCATGGATAGAAGCATGGTAGATAGAGAATAAGATAAGTAGGGTGTGTTTAGCCGATTGGCCAAGTTAAGTGTGATTTAAATTAGTTTCTTTTCTGCCATTTCTTTTCAGCAAGTTAAATTATTTTCCTTTTCATCATTTCCTTTCTGCAATTTAAATTAGTTTCTTTTCTGCCATTTATTTTTAGCAAGTTAAATTAGTTTCCTTTCCCATCATTTATTTTCAGCAATTTAATTTAGTTTCCTTTCTATCATTTCCTTTCTGCAGTTTATTTTAGTTTCATTGAAGTGTGACAAACTTCAACGAGAAACCCTAGAAGTAGCACCTTTTCGTAGAGCGGAAGAGGATGACATGAGTAGAATGAATCTACTGTATATAGAGCACTATCACCTCCAAGTTTGTATGAACCCTGGGTTGATAAAGTAAAGTAGGGCAACAACCCCTAGGAGTTGCAACACTCTTGGTGCAATACCAGGGCTCACCAGATGGTTTCAAAGAAAGACAACTCAATATTGATGTGTTCAATTATAGAGGAGGAAATTTGATAAATGCTTTGTTCCTTTGAACTATATAAGGCGCTTAGGCGAGATGGATTTTCAACCAACTTTTATCAAAAGTGTTGGCACATAATAAATTTACATCTTTATAGAATGACTGATTATGTGCAACATTTTTCCAAAATAGGAGGAGAAATCAATTCTTCCTTTGGCATTTTTGACACTAGTGTTTGAGAAGGTAAATCCATATTCTTTTGCAATATTTTCCCCTATCTCTCCATGCAATGTTTCCTACAAAATAATTTCAAAATAATAGATACATGCCTAAAATATTTTCTTTTGAAGTTTATTTTTTAAAACCAAGGAGGATTTGTTCTCTAGGGGTTTAAGACAGGGATGCCCTCTTTCCCCTATATTATACATCATTGTGGCAGATTCCTTGAGTAGAAAACTAGAGTATGAAAGAAAAGTGGGATCTCTCCCAGGTATATTATATGAGAGGAATCAAAATATAAATCACTATTAATTTGTTGACGCTACTCCACTTTTAAGGGGAGCTTTAGTTCTTATTGCATCCACATTAAAATTAGTATTAAAAAACTTTGTCACTAATTTTGGAGGTCTTATAAACACAGAGAAAAGTCAAATTTATACTTGGAATACTGATAGGTTGATTCAAGGTTTTCTTCTTCTAACTCTTGAGTTTACAATCATTGAAGCCTATACTAAAATTAAATATTTGGGAATAGCTACAAATCGTAAGTCATTCACTCATCAATACTAGCTTCCTCTACGTTCTAACTTTAAATTGAAAATGTCATAGTGGGGATCACAATGGTTAAATCTGGTAGGGTGTTGGGTTTCGATAAAATCAGTTTGATCAACTCTTCCCCTATTCCAATTTATTTTCCCTTCTTTCTTCAACTGGGGTCCATATAGTAATGGCTTAAGAAATAGGAAATTATGTGGGAAGGTGGAAAATCAAAATCCAAAAGATTCCATCTAGTTAATTGGTCAGTAGCGAGAACTCCAAATATTCATGGTGGGATATGAATAAATATTCATGGTGGGCTATGAATCATATATTCTCCCCTAATGAATCTAACTCTAGAAGCAAATCCCTTGTGGATACTTATTACAAAATAAAATTATTTGTGGAAGCAAGTGATTCATCAAAAATATTTTGAAGGTAAGAGGAAACCATGCTTGGAATGTTCCATCCTTAATAGAAGGGGCTCTAAAATTTGGAGACTTCTATTATCAACCATTCCCTTGGTGTAGTCACAACTGACTTAGATCCCAGGAAGCAAGAAGCCAACGAACACATGAACTAATGGAATAGTTGGTTACCCTTCATTATAAATCCATTATTTGCTACTCCCTCTTCAAGAACGGTTGGTAGGTGTAGGGAAATCCACTCTATTTGATGTCTCCATATGAAAAACATAATGACAATAGAAAATGATGGAATTTGGGCATGGTGCCATCCCATTTGGAGCCATTAGAAAGGATGTTTGAAGCTATTCTCTTTGGATTCACTCTGATCCATTAGACTAAGGAACATTATCGAGGCCAAGACATGTAAAAATATCTAGTTATGATGCAAGGGAATTTATTCAAGTCAACAAGACCTAGGAGGTCTTACCACATTTACTAAAGGGAGTGGGTTACCTTAATTTAATTTAAGGCAAATTAATGCAATTAAATATAAGAGATTGGTTTTCTATTCTAAATATTAATTTAGCTAGGAAATAAGGAATAATTTCCTCATCCACATGTAATGCACTATTTGGAGAGATTTTTTAAGGAGTTAGATGATTTTTAGGATATGGGAGATTTTTGAGATGAGTCAATGGAGATATTAGGAGTTAGTTTAGGATCTAAAACTAATTATGGTATCATACCTATTTGTATAAAATTATTGTAATCCTATGGGCATAAGAGTGGTCAGGGAATATAAATCCCATAAAAATAGTGTAATAAAGCCAAATTTGTATAGATTTAGATGTGAATGGATCGTGCAAATATCCTCTGCTATTTGTCTGTCTAATATCCATGTTTTTTTTTTATAAAATGATAATATTTTAAGTGTGTTAATTCTATTAGGCCAGGGTTAATATTGTAGTTGTTAGTGAAGGGATGTAAATCCTTGTGGGTGAGAAGTTTGGGCATGGATACAATCAATCCTCACAGGAGAGAGGAAATGTGCACAAAAAAGTTGGAATGAAAAATTCGACCTTAATAGAGCTAACACATATTTGAACTACATGGATATTTGTTGTGATCAATCAACATCCAAGGCTTGCAACGAGTCTCAGTATCGATGATCAAGTAAATTTTTGGACCAATGGTTCTCCTTTTCTTCTCAAACCCATGCATGTAGCAGATTGGACCATAGGACAATTATTTTAATGTTGCATCCTCAAGAATATTATGGGCCCCTCCCCTTTAGGTTCAATCCATGATGGATTAAAGATTAAATATTTTTCGAAGTAGTATCTAAAGCTTGGTGCAAATGGGTAACTGAGTCTCCAATGTTCATTCAGTGAGAACAAAAAATCAAGGAAATTAATTTGACTCTTAAATTATGGGTTAAAAAAGGATATGTTTCTCGTGATAAAGATGTAATATTTCATAAATCCAAACTAAACGAGATACACCAGAGGATGGAACATGAAACAATCACATAAGAAATATTACAAGAAGAAAACTAGGAATTTAATTTACTCCATAAAACTTTAAGTGCTGCAGAGGAACTATGAAGACTAAAATATAGAAGCTCGTGACTCAGTTTCAGAGACAAAAATACCAAGTTCTTTCATAACCAAGCCAAGACAAAATTCTGGAGGAACAATATGAAACCAATTGTGGTAAATAGGGAGACTATATGTTCATATGAAAAAATTAAAGAGACAACCCACGATCATTTTTGGAATCTGTATGTAGAATAGGGATAATACTAGCTAAGGTCATATAGGCGAATGCTATAAAATATCATGTAGATGGTTTCAAAGGAAGACAACTCAATATTGATGTGTTCAGTCACATAGGAGGAAATTTGGAAAATGCTTTTCTCCTTTGAACTAGATAAGGCGCTTGAGCTAGATGGATTTTCAACCAACTTTTATCAAAATTTTTGTAACATAATAAATTTTGATCTTTATAAAATGATTGATTATGTGCAACATTTTTCCAAAATAGGAGGAGAAATCAATTCTTCCTTTGGCCTTTTTGGCACTAGTGTTTAAGAAGGTAAATCCGTCTTCCTTTGCAATATTTTTCCCTATCTCTCCATGCATTGTTTCCTACAAAATAATTTCAAAATAATAGCTATATGCCTAAAATAATTTCTTCTGAAGTTGATATTTGAAAACCAAGGAGGATTTGTTGGAAAAAGACAAAAAGTGGACAACATAATACTGGTTCAAGAAGCTATAAACTCTAGCAAAAGTAGGGAGGATTGGAATGATAACTAAATTGGATATGGTTGATGCATATGACAAGGTAAAACATCATTGATTTTTTGTGGTTCTTAAAACATTTGGGTATGAGAGCATATTTATAAAGTTGATAACTACCTGTACTGAAGGCCCTTGGATTTCCTCCCCGGTAAATTGAAGATCTACTAGTTTTTCAAAGTCTTTAGGGGTTTGAGACAGGGATTCCCTCTTTCCTCTATCTTATACATCATTGTGGTAGATTCCTTGAGTAGAAAATTTGAGTATGAAAGAAACGTGGGATCTCTTCCAGGTATATTATATGAGAGGGATAACAATATAAATTACTCTTAATTTGTTGGCGATCCTCCACTTTTAAGGGGAGCTTTATTTCTTATTGCATCCACATTCAAATTATTATCAAAAAACTTTGTCACTACTTTTTTAGGTCTTATAAACATGGAGAAAAATAAACTTTATACTTGGAATACTGACAGGTTGATTCAAGGTTTTCTTCTTTGAACTCTTGAGTTTCCAATCATTGAAGCCGATACTAAAATCAAATATTTGGGAATAGTTATAAGTATTAAACATTCCTTCATCAATACTAGCTTCCTCTACTTTCTAACTTTAAAGTGAAAATGTCACGGTGGGGAGCACAATGGTTAAATTTGGTAGGGTGTTGGGTATCGATAAAATAAATTTGATCAACTCTTCCCCTATTCCAATTATTTTCCCTTCTTTATTCAACCAGGGTCCATCTAGTAATGGCTTAAGAAATAGGATATTATTCGCTACTCACTCTTCGAGAATGGTTGGTAGGAGTAGGGGAATCCATTGTATTTGATGTCTCCATATGAACAATAGAATAGCAATGGAAATGATGGAATTTGGGCATGGTGCCATCCCATTTGCAACCATTAACAAGGATGTTTGAAGCTTTTCTGTTTGGATTCACCCTAATCCATTAGACTAAGGAAGGTTCTTGAGGCTAAGACATGTAAAAATATATAGTTATGATGCAAGAGAATTTCTTCAAGTCAACAAGACCTAGGAGGTCTTACCACATTTTCTAAAGGGAGTGGGTTCCGTTAATTTAATTTAAGGTAAATTAATGCAATTACATAAAAGAGATTGGTTTTCTATTCTAAATAGAAATTTAGCTAGGAAATGAGGAACAATTTCCTCATACACATGTAATGCGCTATTTGGAGAGATTTGTTAAGGAGTTAGATGATTTTTAGGATATGGGATATTTTTGGGATGAGTCAATGAAGATCTTAGGAGCTAGTTTAGTATCTAAAACCAATTATGGTATAATACCTATTTGTATAAAATTATTGTAATCCCATGGGCATAAGAGTGGTCAGGGCATAGAAATCCCATAAAAAAAGTGTAATCGAGCCAAATTTGTATATATTTGGATGTGAATGGATCGTGAAAATATCCTCTGCTATTTTTGTGTTTAATCTCCATGTTTTTTTATTAATATGATAATATTTTAAGTGTGTTAAGTCTATTAGTTCAGCGTGAATATTGTAGCTATGAGTGAAGATATGTAAAGCATTGTGGGTGAGAATATTGGGTATGGATACAATCAATCCTCACAGGCGAGAGAAAGTGTGCACGAAAAAAGTTGGAATGCAAAATTCGGCCTTACTAGAGCTAACACATATTTTAACTACGTGGCTCTTTGTTGCGATCAATCAACAACCAAGGATTGTAACAAGTCTCAGTATCGGTGATCAAGTGAAAAATTTTGGCCTTGACTTGAGTGAGACATTTGAACATAGAGAATTCATAGAGCTAAAGTCCTTTTCAAAGTCTATGAGTTGAAAGTGTTGTAAACCTCTCGTCGCAACTTCCCGTGTATCGGCCTTCGGGATATTGGGAGTTTAATTACACTTAGAATTCCCTTGTAGTGCCAATATTAAATCATAAGGGCCAAACCATCAATTAACATCCCTACAAAATAGAGAAATCTCTTCCATTTATTTTCTGTCTCTTGGTGGGGCATCAGGACCTCGAGATGGTTTAGTATTGTGGAGATTTGAGAACTTGGGAATTGATATTTGATGTAATACTAATGCTTGAATACCAAAAAAAACTTGATCCAATATCCATACATCAATATTTTTTAACTACCATAGACAAGAATATTCACATAATTTACCAGCAAAGTTTTACATTGCATCCGAGATTTCATATCGAGAGTTTGTTTGTTTAAGAAAAGAAATCATGGCAAGGTCCAAAAACCGAGACCCTTCTGGCCCTCAATTATGGATCAAGACATATGGATGTAATCCATTAAGCATCGGGGCCATGAATTTTGGAATGGTGCATTATATCAATATTTTATATTGGTTACACCTCTTATGGCAGTTATGGAAACGCTCGAGGGTGTTGTGAACTAAATTGAAGCCAATCCATAGTTATGATTTCAAAAGCGGATTGGTTCCACATCATAGTATGATGATTGAGTAGGGTCTTAAAATCATGATAAATTTTAAGAAATAAAGTGGTCACCATTAGGGCTTAGGCTTTATAAATTTAGGGTTCTATGCAAAGCGATAAAAAGGGAAAATATGGATGTATTGGAGAGAATGAACAACGCTCATTTAACTGTAATATAATTTTAAAACCTAACCCATTGTATTTACTGGTGATGGATTATATTGGGATGCCAAGTAGGATTTGAGAGCGTCTACAAAGGAATCAATGTGGTATCAAAGCAATAAAAATACTCATTTTAATGTTAGCAAAGATCATAATGGAACAACATAAGCATGATAGTGAAATTGAAGAAGAATTCACTACAGAAGATTAGTACAGGAAATTAGGGTTAGGAAAAGACATTAAAAAAGTGTCAATAATATATTGAAAGGACATGTTGACACAAGACATTGAAGGAGATACAAGGTAACATATTTATTTTTGTTTAATTATAAATTTGACTATGATTGATAGGTGAGAGTGAGGAGTTATTTTTGCAAAAATAGAGAAGGCAGATTACAAAGGATCTGGGGTAAAGGAGAACAAAATTCCAACCAAGGAGCACAGTTGGGGAGAATTGTCCATAATAGCTTGGAAAATAATTGAGAATTCCAGTAGCAAAATTGATCTTTTAATAGCGTGAATCAATAACTCAAAATTTGTTGAAATTGCAGATATGATGAGATTGATAGCTAAATAATGGTATTTGTGATTTGCAATTAATATTGGGAAAAAGTATTTGATCACGGGTAGCAACAGAGAGAGATGAAATTTGTGGAAACCCTTGTAGAAAATATTGCATAGGAGAGAGAAGAACAACTTCTCGTTGGGTTTGGGAAGAAGTTGTCAAGACATCTCCACAGTTGCAGGTGTGGGTAGAGTTGTCAAAAAAAATAAAAGGTGAATCTCTTGAGAGTGAGTAAAGTGTAGAAGCCTATAGGAGCAAAGGAAGCTCAGAAGGCTCCAAAGGAGAGAAAAAGTGTTACAAAAAGGCAAAATATAGAGGAGAGAAGCTTGGTGAGGTACTTGTAGTAGGGTGAAACAAAATTGCTATTGTAGAAGTTAGTGCAGGTCACAAGTGAAAGAGGAAAGTTCACATAGGAACAGTAAAAATGACTATTGATGCTCATGAAAAAGGTTCAAGTGTGAGCCACAACAGAATGGAGGAGAATTCAAAAGCAAATGGCATAAAGATGAAAAGGGCGAGTTAAGAGGAATTTGATCAAGCAATGGTTGAGATGAAGGATCAACTCAATATAATGATGATGTTGTTATAAGAAAGTGAAAAAGACTAGTGATGTGGATGGAAAATGAAGAAGCATGTTACACAACCTATTAAGAAACTATTTGCAAGAAAGTTGAGGAAGAATCTAAGGCACATGATGAGTGCATTTTTGAAGGAAGAAGAACTCAAAGCAGTTAAGTATGAGGAAGGAGTTCACTATTATGAACTAGAGCAAGGATAATTTCTTGGGGAGGATGATGATGATTTTTATGGGACACTTCAATATAGTCTTATGGAGTGTTTGAAATATTTATCTCAACATGAAGATATGATGACATAGACAATAAAGGTGGCTAGAAAGCCTTATGTTTCAAAAACTGATAATTTGGGTATTCATATAGATGTTGTAGGTATTAAAGGAGAAGGATAGTCACTTAAAATTGTCATAAGCATATAGGAAGAACATAACCTGAAATATAGTATAAGATAGGGAGAGATAGAATTTTCTTGTAAAGGAAATCATAATGGAAGTCATACACAATGGAAAAATGTTGCTATGAAAGAACATTTGCAAGAACTCATTGTCGTAGTAAACAAGGAAAAGTTTGTTGAATCCTTTGTTAAACTAAGAGTGGGGGGGGGGGTGAATCAGTTTAATCAATTCATTGTCTTGTAATACTTTCATTTACACTTATTTACATCTTCATTTCATGATTAACTTAATGTACAGAGAAAACACAATCTTAATTAGTGAGCAACAGCTATTAAGCAGATTAAATACAGAGTATCAACACATAATCATCATGAACATAGACACCAGATATAAGTGGAAACCCATAGGGGAGAAAACCACATCTTATTATTATTGTGATGCAAAGTCAAGCTCCAACTCCCTCTCACCACTGATTTTATGTAGGCTCCAACCTACAGGAGGCTACAACCTCAATTCAGCATGCTACAACTTGCAAGGAAGCTCCAACTCCCATCTATTTTCTGCAGGCTACAACCTACTGGAGGCTCCTACCTTAGCCAACTACAACTAACATCTATCAAGCTACAACTTGATAAGGAAGCACCAACTTCCTCACTCTTTCATAAAAATAAACACATGCTGATTTACCTGGATATCAGCTCTATTATGTTCCTTCTTCACTGTTGTCCACCATCCTTCATGTCTGCCTTATATCATCTATGAATCTTCACAACTTCTCTATCTTCTCCTCCTTCTTCTTACCCTCTCTGCCTCATTTCTCCATTCTCTAACCTCTCTCTGCATATCTTTGTAATATTATTTATAGAGATTATCTTATGACTGTTATCATTCCTCAGGGAATTCGAAATGAACAACCATGACTCTTTGACTTCTGCCTTCTCATTTCTTTGTCCAGTTCATTCAGAGGAATATAACAATATGCACAAATTTCAGTTTTACAGTGGAGTTTTGTTTGTCTACGGAGACTTGCCTTTGCATCACAAACAATATAAAATCAATTAAAACATTTACATTTTCATTTGCATCTGATATATCTTATTCCACCCTTTCAGTTCTTGGCTCACTGTGTGCTTGTCTTTTCTGCTGCTGTAGTGTAACAAACCCACATTTTCATTCCTGTGCATTTCAAATTCAGATTCTGCAAATCTGAATACCTTCACTGCACAACTCTTGAAATTTTCAATCTCTGTTCACTGCAATTGTGTATCTGCTGCATATATAACTGCTTTACAAGTTTAGCCCCAAATAAATCTCAAAGTCTCATGCATATAAAAATGCCTCTCCATTCATTTTCCCTGGGCTGGAAATTTAAATAAAGTTATGTGGAAGCTTTTCCATCAAAGGTTAAACTCTCTGTCTTTGGAATAAAAACCAATAATCATATTTCGGCCAACACTTTCATTTATGTTCTCCACAACTTTATTAATCCATCGATGGAATACCTTTATATGTTTTGGCTTTGGTAAAGGTTATAAACATACATTCATTTGGCCCCAAGGCTTACCAACTCACATGCGATTATATCTATAACCATCTGTTTATATGTGGACCAAAATCTATTAAAACTTATCAAAATCTCCATTATAACATTGACTCCACGCATATAACAATGCTCCTCCATACTTTATCAACAACATTAGGTCCGTCCGGGTCCCACGACTCATTCAACACATATCATAACTCTTCATATTATATGATGACCCATGTACATATAAAAAACCAAAGATAAAACTCTTGCTTTACACGCTCATACCATTCAACCTTCCGATTCTAAATAAAACCCAAGCACTCGCAACCATATTAACATTTCAAATATTGGTTTAATGTTTGGTCCTGTCCCACAACACATTCATACTTTTGCGCTAACCTTCATGTCATTCATTGGATTAAGATCCATGCACCAACCATATTTAAGTTCCGGGATCAATGTTTACTCATCCCTTCGGGCCCACATATCTCTGACCTTGGTTTAAAACATAAACCATCGCACCTTTAATATTGGGTCCCACTATTCTTTTAACGTATGCCTTTATAAAGTTTGATTAGAGCCAAGATACTAATGACTCACGACACTTATATAACCATAATACATCGATACATTACGTTCTCCAATCAAGGGTTTGAAATATTATATAAGACCCTTGACGCTAGGTTTTTAAACCCAAGAACTAACATATATGAAAGTTGGGACCCACAACAACCATAACTCACCTTGCCTTAAGTTTCGAGCATCTTCATGATGTGAATGCCGTCGATCTCCGATCACTAGCAATCGGACAGAAATCACATTTTTTCCCAAACAAAACTTTAACTCGCAAAAATCATGCGAAATAGGTAGTTTTTAAATACCACTGTCACCACGTGTCAATGCCTGGATGCTATCGCATTTTTTTTCGCACTACTATATACCGTCTATTTGTTATGTGAATACCGCTGGTTTGGATTTGAAACCCATCTTTACTGTTCAATGCCGGTTCCTCTCGTCTTCATGGTTCCGCCCCAGGTTTCATTCCTAAACTACACTATTAACCAACGCATTTTCTTGTATATGCGGTCTTCTTGTTGCATCGAACTTTATAACACAGTCAGCTCTCAGCATACATTCTTTGATCTCGACTTTAACTTCCTCAATTGCATTAACATCTGTTCCTTCTCGAGTGTTTGTGCAGACTCTGTTGTTATATATGAACTTGCCTCTTTCGAATGGCTCAGTCTTTATACAGTTTCACGCATTTATCCTCGATTTATTCCATTTCTTTCGATTTTATCATTTTGGCAAACAAATATTTATCTCTATTTAATTAAATCTTCGCTGGTGTATCACTCCAACTCTATTGAATTTCGCTACCAATCAACATATTAATTTCTCATACGCTCTCTCATAGAAATGTGCATTCACTGTGAATTTCATAAATTCTCTATGAAATGTCTTATATGAAACAACCCATTCACACAGAAATTAAATCAAACAATGCCATATAATTCTGAAATGGATTTTTCATATATGCAAATCAAACAAACCCCTGTTTTCTCTAAAACTGAACTCACACACTCTTCACTCTCTTGAGCTTCTTGTCTAATGCTTTCTCTGCTGCCTCTTTTTGGTGGTTCTTTTTTGTGATAGTTCAGGTTCTGCTCCTTTCTTCTCCTTTGCCATCAATGACAATATTTCCAACAGTCTCCCCCTTTGGCATTGATGGAAATACTTTAATACTCTTCTTTTGCTTGCTTTTCCTCCCCCTTTGACATCAATGGCATGGGTTGCACATTTCCTAGTGTGGTTTCCAAATCTTGTCCATAATACTCTGATCTTGAGGACCTGTTCCATGCACTGCTCACTTGCTCTGGCTCTTTTGAGACAATATTTGTTGACTGGTCTCCCCCTGGAATGATGCTTTCTTTTCTGATCTCCCCCTAGAATGATGCTTTCTTTTCATGTCAGAGAGTAACATCTGCAGACACAACCCCTAGTTAGTCTCTTAGATATTCGAATGGTTCTTTAGCAAGAGGTTTTGTGAATATGCCTGCTGTTTTTTCCTTTGTTGGTACATATTCCAACTTCACTACTTTCTGTGCTACTTGTTCTCTGAGGAAATGGTACTTAATTGGGATGTGCTTTGTTTTTGAATGAAATACATGATTTTTTGATATACTTATTACACTTGTATTGTCACATTTGATTGAAATGGGATCATCCATGCTTACCTTCATGTATTGGAGAGTTTGTTTCATCCACATTACTTGTGTGCAACATGCTGCTGCTGCTATGTATTCTGCTAGATAGAGAGATAGAAGTTTGCTTCTTGCTTAGCCATGACATCAGACTTTTTCCCAAATAGAATGCACCTCCACTTGTGCTTTTCCTATCATCCACACAGCTGGCCCAATCTACATCTGTATATGCTGTCAAAGTGAAGCTTTTGCTTTTTGGATACCATAGCCCATAATGTGCAATTCCTTGTAGATATATGAATATTCTCTTGATTGCTAGTAAGTGATTTTGTTTTGGTGTTGCTTGATATCTTGCCACAAGTCCTACTGCCAACACAATGTCTAGTCTAGAGGAAGTTAGGTATAGCAGACTTCCTACCATGGATCTGTAAAGTCTTTGATCTATATCTGCAGATCCATCATTAGCACATAGTTTGCTTCCAATGGTCATGGGAGTTGACACAGGTTTGCAATCTTCCATTTGGAACCTTTTCAACATCTCTCTTAAGTATTTTTCTTGTGAGATGAATGTTCCAGTGTTCTTTTGTTGAATTTGAAGTCCTAAATAGAAGGTGAGCTCTCCATTCATAGACATCTCAAATTCTGATTTCATTTCTTCAGCAAATTATTTTGTTAACTTTTCTTTGTTGCTACCAAACATGATGTCATCTACATATACTACTACAATTAGATGTTCATTTTCATTAGCCTTTATGTACAAATTGTTGTCTACTCCTCCTTTCTTAAAACCTTGTTTTTGCAAGTATTTGTCCAGCCTTGAATACCATGCATGAGGAGCTTGTTTCAACCCATATAAGGCTTTCTTTAATCTGCACACATATTCTTGTTTATCTGTTAAGGAGAATCCTTCGGGTTGTTCTATGTAGACTTCTTCCTTTAAATCTCCATTCAGGAAGGCAGATTTCACATCCATTTGATATACCTTGAAGTCATGGTAGCATGCTAAGGCCAAAAACATTCTGATTGCTTCCATTCTGGCTACAGGGGAAAATGTTTCATCATAATCAAGACCTTCAATTTGTGAATATCCCTTGCATACAAGTCTGGTTTTATTTCTGATTCCCTGCCCTTGTTCATTCATATTATTCTTGAATATCCATTTTGTGCCAATGACATTTTTCCCAGTGGGTCTTGGAATTAATTCCGAGGTATTGTTCTTCTCTATTTGGTCTAGTTCTTCATTCATAGCATTTACCCAGTTTTTGTCTTTGTTGGCTTCTTCGAACTTCTTTGGCTCTATTTGAGATAGCATGGCTAGGTATACTTCTTCTGTCTATTCAGCAAGCTGTCTTCTTGTCTGGACTCCCACACTCTTGTCCCTAATGATTTGATCTTCTGGATGATTATTTTGAGTGTGTCTTGAGGGACCTTTTGAGTTTAATTCAATATCTTCTGTTGTCTTGCTTAGTTCATCATTATCTTGGTTCTCTTCTTCATGATCTTCTGGAGGATTGTTGCATCTTGTAATTCTTGTTCTGTTTGGTAGATCTTCATCAAATTTTACATCAATGCTTTCCAAAATTTTGTGTAGTGTTTTGTTGTAGCACCTGTAACCCTTGCTCTTGGATGCATATCCTAAAAATATTCCTTCATAAGCTCTTGCATCAAACTTCCCCAGTTTTTCATCATTTTTTTTTTATGAAACACTTGCTTCCAAAGACTCTAAAGTGCTTGATTGATGCTGGTTTACCATGCCATAATTCGTAAGGAGTCTTGTCACAGTTTGGTCTTAAATGAGCTTTGTTAAGAATGTGAAAAACTGTGTGTACTACTTCTTCCCAGAAGGTTTGGGGAATGTTACTTTCTTGCATCATTGCTCTGGAAATCTATTGTACTGACTTGTTTTGTCTCTGTTCCACTCCATTATGTTGAGGTGTACCTGCAATTGTAAACTGTTGTTTTATTCCATGCTCATTGCATAGGTCTGCAAAATCATAGTCTGTGAATTCACCTCCTCTGTTTGATCTGATGCACTTTAGCCTGCACCCTGTTTGATTTTCTGCCAATGCCTTGAATATCTTGAATTTATCATGTGCTTCATATTTATATTTGAGAAATGCTACCCACGTCATTCTGGAAAAGTCATCTATTATCAACATGAAATAAGATTCTCCACTTGGTGCTTTAGTTCTTGACGGTCGACACAGGTCCATGTGGACAAGCTGAAGAGGTCTAATTGTAGATAGTTTCTCTTTGGTCTTGAAAGATGTGCAGGTCTGCTTGCCTAGTTGGCATGATTTACATATGGTATTTGATGGCTTCTTTATGACTGGCATATCTCTGAGTGCATTCTTCTTGCTCAGACTTATGATGTGGTCAAAGTTTAGGTGTCTCATTCTTCTATGCCATAACCATGATTCATTAAGTTTGCTTAGGGGACATGCTTCGTCCTCTTATTTCACTATGTAGACATTACTTTCTGTTCGAACACCTTTGATCAAGGACTTTCCGCTGGTGCTTGATCTTACTTCACAATCTTGGGCTCTAAAAATGACTTCACAACCTTTATCACACATTTGGCTGACACTTAGCAAATTTGCTTTCAGCCCATCCACAAATAGTACATCTTGGGCCTTTCCTATTCCATTATCCAGACTGACTGAGCCTTTTCCTTTGATTTTCCATGCTTTATCATTGCCGAATGTTACATTCCTAGATTTCTTTTCATCAAAGG
This sequence comes from Pinus albicaulis, assembly GCA_034641835.2. Lineage (NCBI taxonomy): Eukaryota > Viridiplantae > Streptophyta > Pinopsida > Pinales > Pinaceae > Pinus > Pinus albicaulis. The sequence goes on from CM076570.1 coordinate 830,782,615, forward strand.
TTGCAAATTTCCTGCGATCTCCAGTCATATGCTTTGAGCATCCACTGTCCAAATACCATTGGTTTTTCTGATCTTGAGCTATTAGAGCTAGGTCACACTTATTCAACTTCTTTTTCCACTGCATGCATCCTTTTGTTTGGTACCTTTCCTGAGATGATGGACCACATTCTCTGAGAGGACATTGGGAAGACATATGTCTGATTTTATGGCATTCAAAGCATTTGATCATATTTTTAATAGGATTATGAGTACGAGTGAACTCTCCATAATTCATAAATCTCCTTGAGGTTTTGAACATCGGTCTTTGTCCATATGTTCTGCACTCCTTGGCTTTATGGCTGAACTCCTTACAGTAAAAACAATACCCATAACAACAATTAGCGTACCTTATGAAGGGTTGTATTCTCCATTTGCTTGCTTGAGGTAGTATTTTCACTTTTTGCATCCTTTGCTGGTTGGAATCGATTCTCCTTTTATGACAGTATGCAGCAATATGTCCCAGTTGTGGCAGGCATAACAAGTGACATTTTTCATAGGGGGGAAGAATCTCCTTTGATAGCTTCCAAATTTTATATATTCAGGAGTATATGAGCATTTTTCAGTTAACTGTTTATTTATTTCGTTCTTTGTCATTTGAGGTTCCTTCATGTTCCTGTTTACTTCATTGCAGGCTTCTACTTCTGTAGGAACTTTCTGAGCTACTTCATTATCCTTGACAGCTTTTACAAAAATGATATTCCTGTTATCTGTTTCTTTGACTTTACTTGTTTCTCCTTCATAGCCTATCCCAGTTTTTATCAGAGGAGATCTTTGAGCATCTAGTATGTTATTCAAATTATCTGAGCTTGTAATTTGAGAAATGTTTATTAACAATTTCCTTTGGGTGTTTTCTAATTTCTTCCTCAAGAATACTACTTCTTCTTCCAATTTCTCTTGCTTCTGAATTTTATCCTCAATTTTCTTAAGTAAAGTTTCTTCTACCTTCTTGGCTTCTTCAAGCTCTACTTTCAACTGAATGAGGTCTTCTGAATATTGTTATTCTCTTACATATTTGAGGAGAATGTCTTTCTGTTTTCTACACTTTAGTTTAAGTCTGTCTATTTCCTCCAGGGCACTTCTTAGCTCCCCCTCAAGATCAACTTCACCTTCTTCCTCATCTTCTAGAAGGAATCCTTCAACCTCTTCTTTGGCCATCAATACAAATTCAGAGGTTCCTTCTTCATTTGAGGTTTCATCTGAGTTTTCAGATGCATTGCTATCTTGCTAAGCATAAAATGATTTTCTCCTGTATCTATTCCCTTTCTGCCAGTTCTTTGATATGGTTTTCTCTGACTCTTGAGTCCGATTCTTTGTCTTCTTATGAGGACACGTAGAAGCATAGTGTCCAACTCTTCCATAGTTAAAGCATTTAAATTGAAGTTTACCTTTATACTTTCTTGAGCCTATATCTAATTTTCTAATAAATTTGGCCTCTTCTTCATCAGAGCAGGAGCATGTATCTTCTTTTTCTTCTTTGTTATTCTCTGTCTTAAAGGCTGCCTCCCTCACATTTGACTTCCTCTGTGGCAGTCTCATCTCATAGGCTGTTAGGTTTCCAAGTAATTGGTTCATGGTCAAAGTTTCACAATCAGTTGTTTCTTCTATGGCAGAAACCTTAGGGTTAAAGCTGGATGGTAAAGATCTTAAAATATTTTGAACAATTACACATTCTTTTAAGGTTTCTCCTAGAGCTTTCATGTTATTCACAATTTCTGCAACCCTTAAAAAGAAGCTGGAAATGTCTTCATCATCATTCATTTTTATATTTTCAAACTGAGCTCTATAGACTTGAAGTTTGGCTATCTTCACCTTTTTGTCTCCCTCATGGATGTTTTCTAGTGTATCCCATATTTCTTTGGCAGTCTTGTTGTGCATTACTTTGATAATTTCTGCCTCACACAGTCCACTTAAGAGTGCATTCATGGCTTTTGCATTAGCTACAAAGTCTTGTTTGGCATCTTTCTCTGAGTCAGACTCCTTTGGGGCATATCCCAATTCCACATCAGCCCAAACCTATATTCCTAGAGACATTATGTACGTCCTCATTCTTATCTTCTAGAAGGCATAGTTTGTACCGGTGAACAAAGGGGCTTTATTTGTTGAGCATCCTTCTAGACTAGCCATCCTGGGGACCTAGGATCTCCTTCCAGTTGTTAAATTGATACAAAAGGAATCTGCTCTGATACCAATTGTTGAATCCTTTGTTAAACTGAGAGGGGGGGGGGTGAATCAGTTTAATCAATTCATTTTCTTGTAATACTTTCATTTACACTTATTTACATCTTCATTTCATGATTAACTTAATGTACATAGAAACCACAATCTTAATTAGTGAGTATTAGGTATTAAGCAGATTAAATACAGAGTATCAACACATAATCATCATGAACATAGACACCAGATATAAGTGGAAACCCATAAGAGAGAAAACCACATCTTATTATTGTTGTGATGCAAAGGCAAGCTCCAACTCCCTCTCACCACTGATTTTTTGTAGGCTCCAACCTACAGGAGGCTACAACCTCAATTCAGCAAGCTACAACTTGCAAGGAAGCTCCAACTCCCATCTATTTTCTGCAGGCTACAACCTAGAGGAGGCTCCTACCTCAGCCAGCTACAATTGACATCTATCAAGCTACAACTTGATAAGGAAGCAACAACTTCCTCACTCTTTCAGAAAAATTAACACATGCTGATTTACCTGGATATCCGCTCTGTTTTTTTCCTTCTTCATTGCTGTCCACCATCCTTCATGTCTGCCTTATATCATCTCTGAATCTTCACAGCTTCTCTATCTGCTCCTCCTTCTTCTTACCCTCTCTGCCTCATTTCTCCATTCTCTAACCTCTCTCTGCATATCTTTGTAATATTATTTATAAAGATTATCTTATGACTGTTAGCATTCCTCAGGGAATTCGAAATGAACAACCATGACTCTTTGACTTATGCCTTCTCATTTCTTTGTCCAGTTCATTCAGAGGAATATAGCAATATGCACAAATTTCAGTTTTACAGTGGAGTTTTGTTTGTCTACGGAGACTTGCCTTTGCATCACAAACAATATAAAATCAATTAAAACATTTACATTTTCATTTGCATATGATATATCTCATTCCACCCTTTCAGTTCTTGGCTCACTGTGTGCTTGTATTTTTTGCTGCTGTAGTGTAACAAACCCACATTTTCATTCCTGTGCATTTCAAATTCAAATTCTGAAAATCTGAATACCTTCACTGCACACCTCTTCAAATCTGCAATCTCTGTTCACTGCAATTGTGCATCTGCTGCATATATAACTGCTTTACAAGTTTAGCCCCAAATAAATCTCAAAGTCTCATGCATATAAAAATGCCTCTCCATTCATTTTCCCTGGGCTGGAAATTTAAATAAATTTATGCGGAAGCTTTTCCATCAAAGGTTAAACTCTCTGTCTTTGGAATAAAAACCAATAATCATATTTCGGCCAACACTTTCATTTATGTTCTCCACATATTTATTAATCCATCGATGGAATACCTTTATAAGTTTTGGCTTTGGTAAAGGTTATAAACATATATCCGTTTGGCCCCAAGGCTTACCAACTCACATGCGATTATATATATAACCATATGTTTATATGCGGACCAAAATCTATTAAAACATATCAAAATCTCCATTATAACATTGACTCCACGCATATAACAATGCTCCTCCATACTTTATCAACAACATTAGGTCCGTCCGGGTCCCACAACTCATTCAACACATATCATAACTCTTCATATTATATGATGACCCATGTACATATAACAAACCAAAGATAAAACTCTTGCTTTACACGCTCATACCATTCAACCTTCCGATTCTGAATAAAACCCAAGCACCTGCAACCATATTAACATTTCAAATATTGGTTTAATGTTTGGTCCGGTCCCACAGCACATTCATACTTTTGCGCTAACCTTCATGTCATTCATTGGATTAAGATCCATGCGCCAACCATATTGAAGTTCTGGGATTAATATTTACTCATCCCTTCAGGCCCACATATCTCCGACCTTGGTTTAAAACATAAACCATCGCACCTTTAATATTGGGTCCCACTATTCTTTTAACGTATGCCTTTATAAAGTTTGATTAGAGCCAAGATACTAATGACTCACGACACTTCTATAACCATAATACATCAATACATTACGTTCTCCAATCAAGGGTTTGAAATATTATATAAGACCCTTGACGCTAGGTTTTTAAATCCAAGAACTAACATATATGAAAGTTGGGACCCACAACAACCATAACTCACCTTGCCTTAAGTTTTGAGCATCTTCATGATGTGAATGTCGTCGATCTTCGATGGCTATCAATCGGATGGAAATCACATTTTTTCCCGAACATAACTTTAACTCGCAAAAATAATACGAAATAGACAGTTTTTAAATACCACTATCACCACGTGTCAATGCTTGGATGCTATCGCATTTTTTTCACAATACCATATACTGTGCATTTGTTATGCGACTATCGCCGGTTTGGATTTGAAACCCGTCTTTACTGTTCAATGCCGGTTCTGCTCGTCTTCATGGTTCCGCCCCAAGTTTCGTTCCTAAACTGCACTATTAACCAACACATTTTCTTGTATATGCAGTCTTCTCGTTGCATCGAACTTTATAACACAGTAAGCTCTCAGCATACATTCTTTGCTCTCAACTTTAACTTCCTCAATTGCATTAACAACTGTTCCTTCTCGAGTGTTTGTGCAGACTCTGTTGTTATATATGAACTTGCCTCTTTCAAATGGCTCGGTCTTTATACAGTTTCATGCATTTATCCTCTCGATTTATTCCATTTATTTCGATTTCATCATTTTGGAAAACATATATTTATCTCTATTTAATTAAATCTTCGCTGGTGTATCACTCCAGCTCTATTGAATTTCGCTACCAATCAACATATTAATTTCTCATACACTCTCTCACAGAAATGTGCATTCACTGTGAATTTCATAAATTCTCTATGAAATGTCTTATATGAAACAACCCATTCACACAGAAATTAAATCAAACAATGCCATATAATTCTGAAACGGATTTTTCATATATGCAAATAAAAAAAACCCCTGTTTTCTCTAAAACTGAACTCACACACTCTTCACTCTCCTGAGCTTCTTGTCTAATGCTTTCTCTGCTGCCTCTCTGCTACCTCTTTGTATCTTTGCTGCCTCTTTTTGCTGGTTCTTTTTTGTGATAGTTCAGGTGCTGCTCCTTTCTTCTCCTTTGCCATCAATGACAATATTTCCAACAAAGTTGGCTTATGAAGACAACCAAAAGAAGGATCGAGGAGATGAAGAACAACATTCAAATGCAATGTTAATAAAATTTGATAAGGAAATTGAATTTCTAGAGAGGTTTATGAGAGA